>JAFBJW010000117.1:220000-317280 GCA_016785235.1 Pseudorhombus dupliciocellatus
GCATCTGTGCGTCTCGCGCTCGCATGTTTGGAATTCTTTGAAACCCAGCGCAGACACAGATGGACACTTTATGGCTGTGTTAACTTCCTCGGGAGCTGGTGTCAGTCCTCCTCGTTTGCGACTCCAGCGCCTCGTGTCAGGTGGTGTCAGTTCGGCGGGCAAAGAGCCGCGGGGAGGGGCAGCGTTTTGCTCTCCTTTGAATACGTCTCGAGCTCAAACATTCCTCTTGGGAGTGTTTTTGCCGTGGCAGATGCTACGGAGGATAGCGCACCTGCGACGGCGCCCAGCAGAAGCCGCTGGAAGGAAGATTCTCTGTTTTCATCCAGTGACTCCACATGTCGGCGTAGCACGGTGACAGACAGCAACAAGGTGGTAAATGTCTGTTGTGTAAGCAGCGGGAGCCTTTGAACCACCTCCTCCTGTTACACAACCAGTGGGGGCACCTGTACTCGCCGGCCCGCCATCTCTTTAACCTCGCCCCCGGTGACACCCGAGCGTTTGTTGTCAGGAACCAGTCTATTAGGTTGACCCCATGCCTGTTCTCGCAGAAATGGCAGCCTTTTTCCCTTTCTTCCGTCAGCTCGGGCCCGAAGCGACACACACACACCGCCGGCAACACTGACGCGGAAATGCCAGGCAGCGCCGAGATGGCTCCCTCTGTTCCTTTGACCTCCAAAAAGTTGAAAGGGAGAGATGCTTCCATGTGCAGAGTCGGAGCGGAGGATGATGGATGGCTCTCAGCAGTCTGAGAGTGTCGCCCTCCTCTGCAGAAGGGTAACAAATATCTGCCAGGGCTGAGTGATGCGCGTGGCCTCTGCTCCCGTCACGCCGCGCACCGGCTTCTCTCATGTGGCTTTCCCGCGGTTACGCTGTAGAGACAAGGCAAGAAAGAGCAGACAGGTAGCCTGATGGAGAGGGATGAGGATGTTCGGAGGAAGAGGAAGGGTGAGATGAGACGAAGAGCAAAAAAAAAAAAAAAAAAAAGGGTTAGAGTGACACTGAGAGGCAGAGAAGAGAGATCTCGTCCATGGCTCTGTCCCGGGCTAATGATCACCCCACAGGCCCGATGGCTTCTTTACTCCCACATGAGAAAACAGGTCATTTCTCCCCAAGTGTCATATTATCACGTCAGTCGCTCAAAGACACCGTTAGCACGAAGACACGTGCATCGTTTGGGCTGTAGCTCAAACAGTTGACTTATGGTTTCTTTCATCGGGTCCATATTTCCTGGGCTACATTGTCTTAATCCATACACAGGCTACCATCTCTGATCTATATTTTAGACGGTCGCAGTCCGTGGCGAGAATAGATAAAGGCATCACAAACTTGGCACCCCTGCCTCGTAAAGCCTGGCAACTTTGTTCATAAATTATTGCATGCCGGGGCGAGCTGTGGCCCTGAGGGTTTTTTGAGGAGACCTTTAGCTGAGCAGAAATTGCTTTACACCTGTAATATAAATTAAGTGCAGGCAGGGGAGGGGAAGGGATGGACACCTGAACCTCTTCCACAAAGCAATAGCTGCAACCTGATGTTCGCGGCTCATGATTTATTACTGCTGGTTGGAGCAAGGCTAAGTTTTGAATCCTTAAAGTCCTCCTCCGGTGACCTTACGGACAATTTTTAAACAAGCAAAGCTTCAGTTTACGCGGCCGAGCAGGACCGTAAAATTCTGCCTGACGACCCAGCCACAGATTCTAAACTTCGGCTCTGCTTCAACCTTTGACTGCTGCCGATAATCTTACATCACTGCTTGAGACGGACCATCCACAGAGCAGCTCAAATATTTGAATAAGGTGATGAGGTCGCAGAAAGATAATCTTCATGGATTATATTTAAATTTTAATTTCGTCTGGAGACGTCTCCATCATCCTCTGTTGACAAAAACTGAGAGAGGACTGAAAGTTCTGCCGCAAATAATAATTGTGTCCTTCTGGTGCCGTGGCTGATTTGCTTTCCACATCAATTTAATCAGAATCTTTCAACAACATAAGCAGAGCACTTGGGAGAACAGCAGGAATTCTCTATTATGGGACACAAACCAGACGGGCTTGTTGTGAAAGTTTCCTTCTGCTCACAAACATGTTGGACAGGCAGACGTCCGTACTGGCAGGAAGTTTCTCCTCCCTGCTTCAAAACGCACATAAAAAGACTCAATGGCTTCTGTCACAGTTACATTTCAGCTCCTGGTCAGTGATATTCAGAGGCTAAAACACGTTCAGTCTGATTTAATTCAGAAATGGATGCATATAACCACTCTGATCTGAACTGGAAGCAGGAGGGTTTGACTTCCATTTAATGAGCGGAGGCAAAGTTAGAACTGCTCGTCTCACTCTTTAAAGTTGTCAGATTTACCTTTTGCCTCAGGAGACCCTGGAGTTCAGCCCGTGTCAGTTATTACATGGCCAGAACACTTGGTGGCGCTATGGCGAGCTTACGTCTCCAGCATCTGCTAACACCTGCTAACCTCGAGGCTCAGTTGGTAAATGAAAGTAGCGGAAAACGTTCATGGATTTCTTCACATTGTCTTATGATCAGAAGTGTTTGCTGATGTTCTGGTGTCAGAGACGTTTTGCTCCCTCACATCAGCATGAAGAAAATCCTTATTGTTGCTATTGCTCTGGCCAACATGCTACCAACCCTGGCACCCTGCATTTTCACTCTCCTCTTTAAACCAGTTAAATGTGAGGTTGAAGTTGTGTCATAGAAATATCAGCTATTTGCTCCATGGCTCAAATTTGACACTTCATTTTTCACTCGGTTTATCCTACTTTAGTTGAAGCTTCAGATTAAAGTGTTCAAATACATTTTTGGTTTTAGTTTCCCCCAGCCCTCCAAATCCAAAGCTCCACGGAGGAGAAGCTCTTCAGAGTGACACGTCTGCAACGATCAGCTGACGCGCCCTCAGGACTGTTTGGCCGGGAAACTGGAGTGAAATTCCAAATTTCTGCTCTGGATGTTTGCTCGTAGTGGGAGAAACAATCAGCGATTCTGGAAGCTTCCACGGGCCCCATTAAACAATCATGAACCAATTTGAGCTTGTTCAAAATTTCAAACAGAGCTTTCATTAAAAATGCACTGGGACCTCTCTGTCTGTCGCTTGTAAATACATCATCGGTGTGGCTGAGGCTGATGAGGGCCGCCTCGGAACCAGCCCGCCGCTTCATCGTTCACTTTGGTGTCAAGGGCAAAGCGGTGGAGCTGTTCCACGCAAGGTCCTCTCCGAACTGCAACTTCTCAGAACGCTTTGAAGCACTAAACCGTTCGCGAATCCGTTTAAACAGGAGTTTTACATCATTACAGATCCAGCCGTTCACCTCAAAAATCCCTTTATCATTAAAAATCAGCCTGTGCTCACGGCTCTAATGGGAACAACCAGGTGTTAAAACTAAGGAGCTCTGTGACGTGCTCACACTTTCCTAACTGCAAACTCTCTTATCCTCACTCCTCCACACACACACACACACACACACACACACACACAGACACAGAACCTCCCTGCTTTCCCCCGTTTCTATGGAAACCTGTGGCGAAGGAACAGAAAATCCAAGGACAGGTATGTGTGCAAATGAGAGCTCCTCGGATCATGTGTCCGCAGAGCCACCGTTCTCAGCCCGTGTCATCGTCCAGCACACGCTCCCGTGTCTGACTCGGACAGGCTGCCGCGCACGCATTTTATCTTGGGAGACGTTTAAAGAGTCTGAGACTCAACACGACGCGCAGTGCTGTTTGCGTGTTTGCCCGCCGCGAGGTTGGTACATCTGCAGACCACACTGCTGGTGGATCTGATGTGTGTGTGTGTGTGTGTGTGTGTGTGCGTGTGCACCACGTGTTTGGCTGCCTCACACAGACGTACTCCAGCATGGTCCCTGATCAGCAGAGCAGACTGTCCTGACTCGGCTCTCACCACAAAGACAACAACAAGAGTTAACGTGAGCCATGTTTTCATCACATGATGTTTTGGTGGAAAAAAAAAATCACACATCAACAGTGCAAGAGAGCTCTATTTTCATTTCTTCACACTGTGCGTCTCCATCGCTGCGGCGGTGGGTAATGGGAAAACAATATCTCACTTTTAGCTCTGTGTGATTGTGCTGTTTTTATCTCGCCGAGCGCAGGGAGGATCTCATCTCTCTGTGATCGCTGTGATCTGCCCCTCACAGACGTGTGGGTGTCAGTGTTTTAAAATCCCATCACGGGTTGTTAGTCGATGCATTAAAACACAAATCAGTCACGTACCCGAAGCTGTAGTTTCCGCGACGTGTGTAATTTAGTCTAACTTGGTTGAATACAAGTGGACTGTTAGAGCTCAGCAGGGATGGACTGTTTGTACTTCTGCCCTCGGGCCGCAGGTTCAGAAGTGTCAAAAGCAAAACCACCCGACTCAAAAACTTTCTTTCCTTCCACCATCAGACTGTTAATCCGGTGAACACTCTTCATACCTCAACAGCATTATCTGCAGTTTCTACCCCTTCCTCGCCATTTTTCTCATTTGTACTGTTGGTATATTTTGCATTCTGTATTGTACTTATTTAATTTTTTTTATGTCTAATGGCATTTAGTGTGGACGGCAAAGTCTGAATTTCATAGTACAGGGAACACGTTCTTTGTATCATGACTCTTTGAATCTTGAAATTCTTTCTCACTTTGGGACTGTTTCATCAGCCACCCGGCAAAACAAAATAAAACCTCATAGAGTCGACACCGAGCGTCAGAGTTGATGGTTGATGGTGGACACAGCGTTGAGTGGATAATGAGCTGAGCTTGTCCTCCAGAGGGTGGTGGGAGCATCAAAACAAAGCTGCACTCAGCTCTGTCATATTAGCAGTTGTTGTTAGCATCGTTTGTCATTATGATGATAGCATGTCAAAGTTGTGTTTTCATCTTGGTTCGCTTCCCACAAAATGGGAAAAAATAGAGCCAGACTCATATGGATTTTTGGGGACTGATGCTATTAGGTTGGAACAAAACAATCTGATAAGCCATTGTACTAGAGTTATATATCTTTTTTTTTTTAATATATTAAGATTTCAAAGACATTTGGAGGTAGGTGAGGGTTAAATCTCAGCTTGATGTTTCACAGTTAATCCATAAACTTTCTAAATTACTGTTTAGAACAGGAGAGCACAGATTAGCAGAAGGAAAACATCAGTTTAATGTGAAATGCATTTTTATTGACCGACCAGTAATTGGATACAGCCCTAAAAAAAAAACAAAAAAAAAAAAAAAACACATGTGAGTATTTTATTATTTCAGTATTTTCCTTTCTTTGTTTTCATGCGTATTCGAACTACATGTCCTGCATGAAACAGGCTCCACTAAAGGACGTCGCTCTCAGTAACACACAGGCTGTTATGCCCCCTATAGCGCTCCACACCATATGTCACCCCTGGAGGAAAAGCTAACTCAGGCTGTTGCTATATAAAGTGTGTATGCGCTGCCTCATCCTCCGCCTCCCAACATCACCTATCACCATGTGACTGTTTATTTCTCGTGAGTGTCTGTGCATGTGCTCACATCAATGCACTCCTTCCACGTAGCTCTGTTCAATTAATTCTGACACCACAAACGCACGACTTGTGAAGTTTGTTAATATATCCGTGTTCCATCGCTGCCTGCATATCACTTTCTGCTCTTGCTTAGCTCCCCTCCCAGCGTGAGGCCCCCTCGCCCCTCCGCCGTTGCTGTACGTCTGTCTGGCTGATGGGCTGATTAGTGGCAGAGCGGCGTTCTCACAACCTCCACAAACATCTGCATGGCAACCAATTTGTTTGTCTCCTCCGGTCTCTCGTCCTTTCTTCAGCTGTGTTTAACTCAGGGTCGCAGCGCGTTGTCGATGCTCTGTGAGAGGGAGTGACCGTGAACACCGTGACTCCGCGTTTTATGTCATCACATCACATCCAGAGTGAGATGAAATCCACATTTTATCACCTGGTAGCTGAGCGGAGACGGATTCTTGTTTACTCGAAGGACAGATTCACTCTTTTGTCCAAATTCAATATTTGAAAATCTTTCATTGTTCAAATTTTATTTCAGTTTGATCGCTGGGTCAATTTAAGTTTTAAAACTTCCCATTTTACCCCAGACGACTCTTTAGAATGACACCTGCTGTGAATAATCTATCCTTGCATTTAGTTCGGTCCATGTCCCTTCTACTAACATGGAGCATGACCTATACTGCTGCTCGCCAACAGGTGGCGATCCAGCTGTTAGACATCGTCCCTCTTTGCGCTGGTGTCGGATCTGTTGTGATTGTTGGAGGATTTTCATTTGGGTTGAAGGAATAATAAAGCCTCACAGTGACGCATCTGACTGTCCTCACGGCTTCCTATCCCCAATAAGTAGACCCACCGCAAATTCTTGAAAAAAAGAGGCCTAAATTATTCTCCTTTTAAGTTGCGTTTATTCCACCGGTGAGGGCTGGACACTTTCTTTTGATGGCATTTCAGCAGGGCCTGGATTTGGGGGGGGGGGGCAAACATGACAGAAAAGTTTCTTAAAGAATGGAGGAAGGACAGAGACATCCAGTAGCAGCCTGGTGCTTCATCATTCTGGGCTTTCCTGTTTATGACATGTCTGCCGAAGTCAACAGCCAGACAGGGAAAAAGTAGACCTGGTATGTGTTTTTTTTTCCATCATACTCACACGCTGCCTGTTTTGGTTTTAATTAGCTGTCCCTCTCTCTCTCTCTCTCTCTCTCATTCCTCTGTTTTCTGTTTCCTTTGTTGTCTATTCTATTGTCTTACACCCAACTATTTCTGTCGATCTGTCCATCTTTTCTCTCTCTCTCTCTCTCCTCTTCCTGCCGAGGCTCTGTTCCGTGTTTGTGTCAGGTCTTGGCATGGGTGGCATTCATCCATATGGAAGTGTTCAGGAGATGATATAGAACATATGTGACCCCGGCTCACTGGCTGGGGACTCTGTGGAGATCACACCGTGTCATTAGTGGTGGTGAGAGCGCCAGCGCTGCAGTGCAAGGGAGGAGAAGGAAGGATAAGGACAGATATAATTAGGTTAAGGAAGGGGGAAAGGGCGAGAAGGAGAAAAAGAACAAGCGCTGCTGTTGGGTACATTGTGTCCTTCATGGAGCTGGGTGCATTTGTGTGTACTCCGGCCCCAAGCTGGTTAGGTACTGATGTAGGCTGAGCGCGGCAGAAAGGCCAGGTAAACTCACGCTTCACTGTGCATCCAGTGTTTGCTTTGAACCCGACTCCGCCGGGACCGGCTTTAACAAATTGATTTCGTCTGCACCTTTACGTAACAAGATCTGTCAGGATCCATTAACTTCCTGCTCGACAGAAGCACTTCTTGGTTTAATAAGGTGCTCGCATAACATCCACTCTAATGACAGCTCACTGAACTGTGAGTTCACAGAGTCGTGAAGACATGCGCTGATGTCATGCAGCTTCCACGGACCTCAAAACAAAAGCTCGCTCTGCACAGACTCCAGGAAACGCTGCGCACTTTGTGGCATTTAAGGAATTGGCGAAGCCGGTTATTTTGTTTGGGCTTGTGTCAACAGAGCCGCTCTGTATGTCTGTATATCGCACATGTTATGAGACGTACTGGTCTTGAAGACGTTTCCCTGTGTGGCCTGAGTTGTATTGTGACGTGTGGGGCAGCTCAGGGAGATGTAAGCTGCTCTTACACTGCAGCCTCTCTGTTATTAATGTGGCCCAGCGCTGCCAAACACATTAACACCTTGGAGGAAAAATAATGCCACTGCAGGTAGTAAAATAACAGACACACGGCGAAAATACACCCAAATCACAATCCTTTAAAGCTGCATTTACTCTTTTCTTGGCAACTTCGGGGCATTATATTCAGCTCCCCAACATGTTAACGACCATCAGTGGCCGGGTCGCACAGTCGGAGCTTCTGAGAAGCAGCTTCCCAAAGATGCAGCAAAATGGAGCCACAGATGTTTCCCTGTTTTGCTTCTGACAACGAACGTTGGATAGACAAAAACCAAATCTGGTATATTTTGTCTTTCTATACCTACAGTCCTTACACTTCCTGCTCCACTGGCTGGGCCCAAGTACCAAGTCGGACTGTCGCCACCTCCTGGCTGGATGAATCCAAAGCCATTTGTCCTGCTCCCTTTGACAGACTGTTAAATACTGTCTTCAAAACTGAACTGCCCTTGTTGACACTCTTTCTCCATCACGCTGTTGCCGACTCAGTAATTTATTTCAGTTCAGCATCCATGAATCTTTACCCCCCAGAAGCATCCACTCCACACCCACATTACCCTCTCTACCGAGAGGACTAAGGCACCAGCTGCTGTCCATCATAGTCATGGCTGAAATGACAGAACCATAGTTACCTGTAGTGCAATTTAAGGACGATAACACAAAATAGCTTGAATGTTCTATTCGAAGCAAAAGGGAGACTGTGACAAAAGGGAGAGGGACAATAAGAATGATATGAAAAATGAAATATCCCATAAAACTGTACATATAAATTAAGAGACTTAATTTATCACCATCATTACAGTTTTCAGTGGCAATAAAAAGCCCAAGTCATAAGAAGCAGCAGCTACCAGAGAGAAGTGTCGTTTAGGAGCACGGTGATTACTAACCATCTGCCGTACTTCAAATCAAGACACAAAGTTATTGCTTGTTTTCATCAGTCAATATGAAAGAGGAATTAGGTTTTTATTTGGCGAGACAGAATCCTTATTAAAGGCACGGGGTCGCGGGAAATAGGGGGAGGGAAAAAAAAAAAGGAGGAGAAAATGAACAAGGGAGATAATATCCTGTGGGGTGAAACCGAAAGCAGAAATAATTTAGAGGAAATTAAAAAGCATTTTAAACTGAAAGATCGGAGTCAATTAGTTTACAGCGTGCATGTAGAACAGTGAAAATGATGAATTGGCGACGGTCTGGAGTAACGAGGGTCAGAAGACGGCGAGGCAGAATCCAGCAGAGAGAAACATGGCGGCTGAGAGAGAGAGACAGACGCAGCCTGTTTGCTCGGACATTGATTCAGGGCCTCTGGAGGCTGCGTCTTCCATTTACCAATTTGTATCTTTCCTTCTCTCATCCTCACCTCCGCCCATCTTCCCTCTCTCTGGCGGATCATTCGCAGGGAACAAACAGCGCCGCTCGGGAACACCGGACCCTGGGTTGCCAGGCAACCACACACTGACTTGATGAAGTGGAGGCAACTTCAGAGGCCTCTGTGAGAACAGTATCAAGGTTGTTATTAGACCTGAGTCCCGATTACCCCCACGACACACACACACACACACACACACACATTGGAAAACACAGGTACTCAAAAGTTGACAAATCTAACACGTGGTGACATGCTAGAAATATGCAACATGGTGAAAAAGGTGTCTGTTATGTGTGAGTGTTGCCATAAAGGAACTGCAAACAGATGCATGTGCCCCCTCATCATATGCATTAGTGACAGGAAAAGCAAAACTTATTGGCTGACTGCTATTACGGCTTGGCAGCCTGTGTTTTTCTCCTCAGCTGCGGCCGTCCAACTCCTCTTTCGCCGCCATCACTGGTTTTTATGAGGTATAGAGGGAGGACTTCCTCTCTCTCCTTCTCTCTCCCCTCCCAGCTCAAGACGAGTGTGGCTTCCATAATAACAGACACAGTTATTAATTAAAGGGGGGAAACGGACTCGGTGCTCCCCTCTTTAATTCGCCCACATGCTGCACATGGCGCTGGGCTGGGGACGGAGGGTCTGTGGGTGCGTGTGTGTCTCCGATGGTTTCCATGTGTATCTGCATCTGATCTTATGATAAACTAGTGATTTACTAGATTTAGCTGCTCCATTAATATCTCCTAATGTCTCTGCTGAAGGCTTTAGATGTTTGGAGGAACCTGATAGGGCTTTTCCACCAAGCTGTGCTAGTGCCTAGGTTGGGGCGGGGTTACTGTGGCCATCGTGACGCGGTCAATCGTGACAGCTGCCGAGTGAGTGGTCTGTTGTCGTGAGTTTATCATTCAGTTGTAAACCTGAAAGGGTGAGACCGGTGCTCCATCAGGGTTGGTAGCTCAAGAGGGGTTGCCCAGGACTGAGCTGGCCTTTCCAACCAGCTATCCCAGCAAACCAATCCCCCAAAAAACTTTAAAGATCAGAAAATAATTTATGACTGACCTCTGACCCCCCCACCCTGTCTCCTGCAGACATGGTCTGCTCTTGCTCTACTTGTAAAGAGCACATGTGCAAATGATTATTAAGTATTTCATCATGAGCCGGAGCATAGCCTCCTGGATCACCTGGGTCACCTGACTAGCCACTAGGCACCAATCACATGACCTCATGTCACGATTACCTGCAGCTTCTGGAACTTTGTAAAACTTTGACCTACAAAAAAATACTCAGCAGGAAAGAAAAACCTATTACGTCTTATAGAACTGGGATTAAGAATCCTTTTGTTCTGTCATATTCTATTTACATGTACACATGTCTCGCGTTAGGGCGCTAACACTTGCTAACATCTGTTAAAACTTAAAAACAACTTGAATCTAGGTTAAATTTGAACATGTTTGTCCTCCCCCGACCCCAGCGCACATACTCAGACAGACAGGTTTTTGGATGCTGGTCAGAATCGTTGGAGATCCCTTAAAAGCTTGTGCAGGGGACGGACATGGGGAAAGCTAAGAGACAGACATCATGTAACACTGGGTCGCCTCGCGGTCCCTCTGTGGGAATGCCCCTCATGTTCCCTTTTTTCTGTATAACAGGAAAAAAAACAGTCTGTCTCTGACTTTTATAACAGTTCCTACATACTCCGGCTGGGAAGCAAGCCAGTCGGCCTCCTTGCAGCCAGACATGCTGCAGGTATAAGGGAGAGTATCAGGAATGTTGGGATTAAAGTGTCAGAGATAAGAATCTGTGGCGCGATCAAAGGCATTTACGTCTGTATCTCAAGTGTTAGACCAGAGGCAGAGCGTCCTCCCTGAGGTCAGACACAGTACCACGAATACCTATGTGCCCTCCAGTTACGTGTTACATGTCTCTTCCCTCAAAATGTCACGTCAGTAAATATTCATTGAATTTAGTCGAGAGAGGGAAGAAGAGTCGACACACACACACACACCTGCAGTCCAGGTGCTGTGGGGGATACAAATCTCTAGAGAGTGAGAGAGAAGAGAGGGTGAGGAGGAAAGATGAAGGCGTGTTGTGCGTGGCTCTGTGTGTCTTCATTGTGTGCGAGCACAAACGCGTCCCCGTGTGACCCTCTGCTCACAGCTGGGATTATACGCGTCCTTCCTAATTCGTGGGAACGAGGTATTACTCGTCCCAATATGAGTGGTGATGTTCCGGTGACCTGGTCCACCCAGGTGTCTCCCGGCCCCTCGCTAATACCGCCATCATCCTCTTAGAGGGCTGGAGGTCGATTAACTATGATGAAATGTTCCCTGTCAGTGGGTGAGTGTGTGTCTGTGTGTGCGTAACCGGACTGTTATGTATTAAGATGATCAATTGCGTTTAAGGAAATCAACATTTGAGTGGGTCTCTTACTAAAACGGAAAGAGAAGAATGCTTCTATTTCCTGTAGTAGCTAGCATTAGCCTCGGAAGTAGCAAAAGTAGTGGAACACATGAGAAGTTGTGTAACCTGATGAGAGAATGGAAGAAGCAAAGATAATTCTGCAAGATTCCATCTCATTTCTGAAGCCTGGAGAACTTAATGACGAAGGTGTAATCATTCTTAATGGCTAATGGTCATCGTCAACATGTTCCTCAGCTCTAATCAATAGAATCTTGTCACGTCGATGAATCAGTGAAGGGATGCAGCTTTGTCCCGGTTTGTTTTCGCTCCTCTCTGTTTAGAGTCAGGCTGCTGCTTTCGGAACAGGCTGGACACGAGCCAGCCGAACTTGTTGCCAAATCCGCAATCGTTACGGTCCTGGAGACAGATGTGCCAAATGTTTTGAAGTTATTAACGGAGGAATGTTTTGATCTTTGCCGTATTCCTGATGTGAGAGGAGCACATGGCTGTTTTGAACATGCTGGTCCAGACTTTTATTTCAAAATTGCATAAAAAAAAATAAATAAATAACACAACATGTTGCGGTCATTGATCGGGCTCACATCAGTTTGCCGGTTGTGTCCCAGCAGTAAACGTGGAGGTGGCACACTGCAGGTCAAACAGTCAGCGATACCAAACACAGAATAACCCCGTGCATGTGATGGATGACTCAGCGACAACATACCAGACAAAACTGGTCCCAGATCTGACCCAGAATCTTCCCTCTGAGTGTATTTGGTGGGGAAGAGCACGTGGACTCTGATCCCAGCGCTAACACGTCCTCCCGCACGCTAAGTCCTCACAACAAGTCCAAATGACGCTCGTTAAAGTCGAGAACAGAGCGATCAGCAGCATTAAATGCAGTGAGGGCGATGTGAAAATAATGGATGCTGATAATTAGGTGTTAAGAGGAAGACATTCCTCACAATAAGCTGTGCACGTGCAGCTCTGTAACAAGCGCCTCAGCGACACCATGCTTGGTCTCGACTCCATCAACTCAGCTGTCTGGTCGATACAGTCAATTATTTTTCATGCCCCTGGTAAATTTTGACCTAAAGTTATAAATGTGTGAAGGAGATAAACTGATCACATATTTTAACATATATCTTGAACTATAGACCAAAGGCTTGTCCAGAGTTTTCACCTGATGATCCTGAATTCTCTGCACATCCATTGTCCTCACGGTCTCTCTCTGTCTCTCATGTCCTCAGGGACAGACAACGGAGACCTCCTTTACAAACAAAAGGTTTCATTGGAGGTAGAGGAGCAGTTATCAGATTAAAAGAATGCATGAAAGAAAGTGAGGAAGAGCAGAAGTGAGCAGTCAGAGACAGCAAGGTCCTCCCTGAGGCTGAGGACGCCAGTGTTCTTCCTGAGCGGGACGTGTTGGGCTTGTATGTGAGGGAGGCCTCCCAGAGAGCAGCGTTTCCAGATTGCTCCTGACACCCTCTATTACAGTGTGAGGTGGTTGTCAGCAGTGGTTTGAAAAAAAGGGTCAATGTGTGAATGGAGGTGCGATGAGAGGGTGCTAAAAAACCAAAACTCTTTCACACAAAACACGGAGGCGAGAGACTCCATTTACCACCAACCCATCCCCGGCTTTCAAATATCTCCATTGTTATTTCACGGTGACGGACGTAAAACTCATCAAAGTCCGATATGCTGCTTATTGCGTTTCGGCTCCACGTAGATCAAAATCGACTTTGCCGTGAGGCTGCCCTCGGCAGATCAGCCGTTTGGCGGAGCCGGCTTTGCCATGGCGACGCTGCTCATTTGCCGCAGAGCCCTGGGGGAAGCGGCGGGCAAGGAGCCGAGGTCAGGAGGAATTGCAAATCTGATCCCCCCCCCCACTTCCAAAAGCAGTGAAATGACATTCCAATAACCCTGAGACCCTCGCTCGGACCTGCCTCAGATAACGGCCCGGGGGCGCGGCGTGTGCACGTTCGCACAGTGCACGCACATTCACGTACGTACCTCTGAGTGTTTGTATGCAGAGGCCATCGATTGCTACTCCAGAATCAGAATCTGTTTTATTGACCAGGTATGTTGTTAACATACAGAGAATTGTTTCTGGCAGATCTTGACTCTTAGACAGAAAAAGAAGAAATAAAAAAAAAAAAAAAAAAAATATATATATATATATATAGACAGATAGATAGAAAAAAAAAAAAAAAAAAAAAAAAAATATATATATATATATATAGACAGATAGATAGATATGGCATGGCATGAATATATAAACACACACACACACACCATGGAATAAAATTAGAGTCTGTAATTACAGTGATCCAATGAAAATGATTTGAAATGTTCTGTCAATCCAGTGATTGTAAAGGTCTCAGCGGCTCAGAGTGATGGCAGAGGACAATTGTAAATGACAAATTTGCAATTATTGGCAAAGTTGGGGGACAGCTGAAAGACGGAGCGTGAGAGCGAGCCCCTCCTGTGCCGCCGTTGCTCTGGTAACACAGCTGCTGGGAGGTGCGGCGTCGCCGCGAGCTGCAGTACGCGGTGTTTATGTTGCGCTGACTGGTCATCGTCAGGAATGCGTCTCCAGACACTTGAAAAACTGTTTCTTCTATGTCAGTACATTGTTGTTGAAGGCATGGATCAAATACCATCTACAGAGAAGCCTGTGTATGTGTCTGCGTGAGAGAGCGAGCTGATAAAATAACATCTGTGATTTATGCAGCATACGCAGCGTGCTGCCTCTCTCCTGTGTGTGTGTGTGTGTGTGTGTGTGTGTGTGTGTGTGTGTGTGTGTTGACGTCAGCATGTCCAGTTGGCAGATGACTGCGGATACTCCGGGAAGTTATAGGTTGAGTGCTCGACGTGTGTTCTTTGTTCTCGAAGGTGGTTTTGATTAGTTTGTGTTGAACTCAGGGAAAATATCCCATCACCTCAGCAGTCGGCGTTTCTAATATAACCACACCTTACCTTTTCTTTCTGGAAAAAAAAAAAACGGAGCAAAGAAAGAAGTGATTCTTGATAAATTGTTCTGTTTTTACACAACTGGAAAAAATGTCAAAACATTTTCTGCTTCACATTTTCCACTGCGCTGACCTTAAAGTTACGAAACGATGACGTCCCTTTGCTGGGATGTGAGGATCATTTTTCCCAGACTAGGTCAGGCTCCTGGTTTTCAGTCGTGCCGGGCGCATCGCTCCAATTTTCCAGTGCGGTGAAGCCGGCAGCCGTTTCTCCACAATGTTCCGTGTGCTGCCTGGATGGAGCATTTTATGGCTCCTTTGAGTGTCAGCACAATGTTTGAGATCCGATAGAAATAATTGGAAACATCTCGGGGAGTAAGTGACACCACGGTGTTGTGTAAATGGTTAACCCTCCGCAGCTGGCCGGGATCAGGCTCACGATTTTAACTGTCGGGAGAATTTTTACGGCGTTTGAGAAACAACCCCCGTTCATGTTGGTTCAGTGAGGAAAGTCCACATGACGTCGTGGGACCTCCTGGAACTAATGCTGGGGGAGGCTTTGACATTCAGGGTGAACTCAGCTGGGTCACTAATGCAGACGGTGGAGGCTTTTTCCCTGTATCCGCTCCACCACATGCTTCAGGCTGGAGCCCGGCCCGACTGCGTAGGTCCGCTCCATCGCAGATGATTTACTTGCTAAAACATCGGCGGTGTCTGGAGGCACGGCTCCCCAGACGGGGACGGCGAGCCACCAGAACACAAACTTCAGGCAGGGTAAGTGGCTTCTGCTGTATGTTTACACTCCTCAATCGATGAGTGTTGCATAACTTCAGGTCGGGCACTTACCTAACCACCAGCTGGCCCCCTGTTTCTTTTCTTTTTTTTTCTTTCCTCCTCCCTTCGCTGCCCTCGCTGAGGTGCTGCTCCTTCATCTGCGAGGAAAGCCAGCCCATCGCCAATCACACGGCCCAGATAGCCCCGACCGCCCCACACTGCTTCCTCATCCATGCATG
The DNA here is from genome assembly GCA_016785235.1 of Pseudorhombus dupliciocellatus. NCBI lineage: Eukaryota > Metazoa > Chordata > Actinopteri > Pleuronectiformes > Paralichthyidae > Pseudorhombus > Pseudorhombus dupliciocellatus. Next base: position 235,443 of record JAFBJW010000117.1, read on the forward strand.
AGCTGTTGCCTAATTGGCAGCTGAGGCAACATGTGGTTCACCATGTTATCTAATTAACGGCAGCAGCTGAAGAAGGACGATGGATGTGTGTAATTCCCAGTATAATATTGTTCTCAGAAAAACTTCTTGCTACGCCTGAACACACCTGCGATTGATCTGTAACACTGGGTAACAGTGTACAGCGAAATAAAAAAAAAAAAAAACAGCCAATTTGCAAGTCAAATACACTACTACTAAAGTACAAGTAATGAAATATATAAATACATTTACAAGGGGAGCCAGTGAGGCCGTGTATAGTGCATTTCATACACAGGGCAACCCAATGTGCTTTATGTGCCTTGAGGTTGTGCCCTATGATTACCATGGATGTCGTCTCTATAGGTTATGATTTCTATTAAGTTTTGTTGAATTGTGTTTGTTTCATTTGTTATGCTGTTGTTTATTTGGGTTAGCTGGTTTTGATTGTTTTCTTGTGTTGGACAGGTGCAGAGACGCAGGGTGGCAGTCCCCGTCCTGGTGCTGGTTTTCCTCACGAGTCCCATATTTTTTTGGCATGCAGTGTCACGGGTGATTCATTTGCAGTGCTTTTCCCGCCCCCTTTGAGTTCCCGTCGCCTTGGCGAGTCTCGGCCCTGTCCTGTTTCTTTTCTTTTGATTTTAGACCAATTAATGTACCTCATTTATTAGGTTTGGTTATTTCTATTTTTTGTTGTTTTGTTTCATAACCATTGCTTTGTTAAAGATCGAAACCGTCTCTTGTTCCTGGGGTCAAAATGAACCTGTGTCACTCGTAACTACATTTCCTGGGGGCGAAATTCCCCCAGGTGTTGTTAGCGACACTTTATCGAGTCACCTCCTTACCGCTCCATGCCACATTCACATAAACAGATACACATTATAATACAAACTATCACAAAAAATAGCATTAATAGAGCTTAGTCATAGGCACACAAAAATAAACCTGCGCTTAAACGAATAAAACAAAATGGAAGAATATAATGTAATGTACAGTTGAGCGTGAGCATGGCAGCAAACAGTGGAAATAAATCACTTAACAAGAGATTGAACCTATTTCTTTTCATCGTACTGGTGTAAAAATTATTTTGCAAAACAAATACTAGAAGTTGTTGAAGGAGAAGTTGCGCGGCCTCCCAGTGAGCCGAGGTTCATCGTCCTCAGTTTGTTGTGTTCGCGGGTAACGACCCTCAGAGCTTCCATCCTGATATCAGCAGAAGGAGCCGCGGAATTTGGCTCAACTGACTTATTTTCCTGAAGTTTGATTTACATAAAACTCTTTGGAGCGAGAGTTGTTGTGTGAAATATCTCTTTGCTCGCGTGCTATAACGAGAACCTGTTGTTGTGCGTGCCAGACATCCTGCCAGTGTGACGTTCGGCATCTTCGGGTGTACTGGTCCCAGTCGTGAGTCGTGGGGTCCGTACGGGGATGTCCTCCTCACCGATGTCCACATGCTGGGACGGTCTGACCGGGCTCCACTGTACACCCGTGTTTAGACTGCGGGGTCTGCTGGGGCCAGCCGGTCACCTCCGGGGACATTTTGAGGCGTTTTCACCTTTAAGGAGATGCCAGACACAGAGCACTTGGTAAATATTGGAGGTGTGCAGCCGAATACATTAGTGGCCACAGACAGCTAAGACAGACAGCCAGGGATTTCATTTGCTCCGTGTGTGTGTGTGTGTGTGTGTGTGAGGCAGTCTATGAGGAGGAGAATGAACTGTATAAGTGCTGGTGTGTGTCCCGGTGTGTGTGCACACATTTGTATATGAATCAATACGGACCACGGTCTCTTGCGCAGCGCTGAGTGTTCGCGGAAATCGGCTCTGTGACAGAATATGAGCTGAAGGTTTGAATTTGGTTTGTTGACGTTAGAGTCTGGAGCCGCCTCTTTAAATCCCCTCCCCGTGTGCGCGTGCACGTGTGTGAGCGCACGTGTAATTGTCACCTCTCCCCTGCCTGCAGAAAGGGGCTTTAAGGGTTTTAATTGAACGCTGCCTGTAGATGCAAAGTAAATTTCTCCAGAGAGAGTTAGAACCCCGTTTGAAGGTTCTGGATTTCTGAACACACGAGTCCCTGTTGTTTGCTGTAGGTGTTGTGCTATAATAGACGCACCCTCGCGAGACAAACACCAAATCATGTTATCGATGTGTTCTGATGCTGTAAAAGCCTTGTTTACTTCAATAATCCTCCTAAATGCAGCGTTACGCGGCGCGTCTCTCTCTTATGTGCCTGGCTTCTCTTTTTGAAATACAGTTATCTTACGCAACAAATAACAAATAACCCTGGGTTGTAAAATTTAAACTCACAGATGGATGTGTTGAGCTTATTAAATGTATGGTCAGTTAATATCTTCACTGACAATCGTGCTGCCCAGTTTTTAAATTAGACCATGACCACGTCGCCTGATGGGTCATACAAAAATACATTTATTTTTAAAGGATACAGACGCAGGAAGTATGGAAGGTCCAGACAAAACACTGAACCCCAAATTAACCCTGACTACAACAAAATGAAAACCAATATCTTAATATTGCAGACACATAGATGACACATAGAACAATAGTTATTTATTGTTTAATAGTCTTCTCATTAACATCATAGGGACATTTTTGCTCTCGTGGTCAGGACTATGGGTGCACTTTCAATTTGAAATCATTTCTTCTGAATAGAGATTAGATGATGAAACTGGTGTTGTATTATGTTTTTTCTCCTAATTCAATTTGACTAATTAAAAAAAGATGTCCAGACAAGTCCGATGGAAGAAAGCATGTTTTCTTGTGCTAATTCATGACAGAGCCTGGGTCTTGCTCAAATTAAATCTATAAACCTGGCTCAAGACATTTTTGTTTTTATACTGAGCTCATCAGCTTCAGATCTTTCCCCCATGACATCAGAGCTCAGCCTCATAAACCTGTTTTTTTCAAAATAAAATGACATCTGCCATCATTTAATTCATCCTCAAGATGAAAACAAACAGCGTTCACGTCGCTATGACCCAGATGTGCTACCGCCGCCGCTCTTGGATAGAGGCAGGGAAGCTCACAATAAATATTAAACATTCTTCTCACATTTGTCAAAGAGCATAAATGTTTGTGGAGATCACACAACATTCTAGTCAGATGAGCTCAGCTGATACTCGCACTTTAATTCTTCTCAAGAAAAAAAAAAGAACCTGGGACCTGAGGGCTGAACCTGCTCTGAGAGACGTCTTTGCCTCCAGTGATGACCTAGTTTAATAGCATGACATGTCTGAGCAACAGTCGCTAACTCCAGCCCCGTGATGTTACTTTGGAGGAATTTCCAATTGTGTGTTAATTCAATGACCGTTCCTGACACGCCTGCTCGCAATAGCTTGTTCTCCTTCCCCACGATTCCCTTTGCCCCTCACAATGGAAACTGCACACGTGACGATACGATGAGCGGAAATAGATTTCAGCCTGTGTGTCTTTCTGGGAACAAGTGGACTGTAAATCAACGGGTTTGTTTGAAGACCTTGTCATGTCAGGGTCGCGACCCCGCTCACGCTATTAGCTGCGCCTGCGCTTGGTCGGGATCCCATGGCGCCGTCAGTGGTCAGCGCGGAGTTTTAGAAACTTTGCTCTGTGTGTGTTTGTGTGTGTTTCGCTCTGCTCTGTGTGTCTTGGCTGCAGTGGGTCTGTTATGAGTGAGAATCAGGATCGATCCAGTGTTTTTACAACTGGAAAGAATCGCATTGAGGAATGAGGTGTGTTTACGAAAACACCCGGCCCCAGGTTGTCTGCGGTACACATGCCGTAGATCACATGGATGGAAGGTCGGTGTGTACACGCACACGTGCATGTTTACAGTTCAAGCATGGACGCGCCCACAAACAACAATGACGGACAGTGGGAACCAAACCAAAATGCACGCGTACTTGTTGATTTCCTCCTTTCCCTTGTGTTCCTCTGTCTGTTGGTGTGTGTGTGTGTGAGAGAAAAGGCCACAGATCATTCAGCTGGAGAGTCAGGTGTGTCTGTCAGACGCCCTCCTCCTCCTCCTCCTCCCTGGGACAAACTGTCATCTAATTAAGGCCCAGTTATTGGCGTATGGCTATGAGCCAATAACAGCAATGTAACACACACTGCCTCACACTTTGGATATTACAGCCAGTGACACAACATTATCGGTTCTGGTCGAGCAGCTTTTATTACCCATTTCTTCATATTTGGGAATGGCAGCACAGAGGTGGGCTGGTGAGGGTGTGTGTGTGTGGGTGTGTGTGTGATTAAATCCCGCAGCGTTGACATGAACGGTTGCTTTGCTGTGAATCCTGAAATAATGAGTTTAAGTGTAAGTGCGTTTCCCCCCCCGTCAGCGGAATCCTGCACGAAATGAGCTCGTATAAACTCCTGATCCGAATGTTTACACACACACTCGGTGTGTACAGCTGGTGTCCAACGTGCGGCCAAGGGGATTTTGATGTGAACACAACACTGTGTTGTTTTGTTCCCGGCGTCACTCACAAAAACAACACAATCAAACGTTTATTTACTGCGTCGATCAAGTCCTGATTTGAAAATGAAGCGCAAGTTTTGCTCCCAAGTCGGCTCCACTCTCGTAAATACCGCGTTACCGTAATCTGACACGGCCCGGTTCTGAACCCACGGCAGATTTAAAACACTGCTGCAGAGAATGCTGCGGAGTGAAACAGAGAGGCGGCAGTCAGGGCCGCAGTGAATAAACTCTTTATATTCTCCCAATGAAAACCCCTATCAGATTCAAGGTAGGACCAGCGTAGGTGATAAAGGACTTAGTGAACAGCTCAAACGATGGCGGAAAAAAGAAAGGTCCAAGGTGTGTGGTACTTACACGGATTCAAAGCTCGACCGCCCGCTCCTGAATGGGAGGTGGGTGACGCAGCTGAAAGCGCGACCTTCAGGAAACATTCCTCTCTCGTTCAGGGAAGCGTTCGGACGTGAAGCGGCGGAGGCCGAGGGCAGAGAGCGGCGGCCTCTGCTGTGCGGCCGGGCTGATGTGTAAGTGCGCAGCTGGCCACGTGTTGGTGGATTTTCCTTTGACGCTTCCAGCAGCCAAGCACTTGAACGTTTCAGTGCCGCGAGACAACAGAGATGTGTGTGTGTGTGTGTGTGTGTGTGTGTGTGTGTCAGGCCGAGTTTGTGAACTGACATGAACTCTGGATCTGCCCCAGCTTCTGTGGATGTGGAAAGGAGATATTAGGCTGTTTCTATCGCCGCCGTTCCTCCGTCTGATTCGCTCTGGGTGACGCTCGCTATCCATAACGAGCGCGGGACCCCTCTGCCTGTGGCTGTCAGGTGTGAGTGGAATGTGTGGTCAGCTGATTAGCAAAAAGAGATTCAGGAAAGAGATCGAGATGATTCCGTGCTGAGAGACATTTAACTCATCTCCGCCCAAACTTGCCAAGTAGCAAGATACGAGCCCAACAGGATTCATTAACCTTTTAATGACTGTTGTGCCGGGACACGCAGGTACATAAATACAACCATCGGCAACTCTGGGATTTCAGCTCACCTCTTCACCCCTGGACGCAACATTCATATTGTTGTCAGTCATCAGTGCAGCGACGTGTTTGTGAGTGACAGAAGCTGTGATCAGGACCGGATGAATCAAGTAAGATACAGTTCATATGAAAGAGTAAGACTCATTTTAACATCTGCGCTCTGAGATTAGATGCACACACATTCAACAGGGGTCAAAACTGCCAGGGACAGGGATCGACAAGTTAGTTTTCATTAGTTCCATGAATTAATGAAGGCTTTTTCGACCGAGACGACTGAAGACCTACGAGCTTTGCCTTGGTCCCAAGAAGGACTTTGGTGACATGCATCTGATCACCACGTCCTGATCCCTCGCAAACACTCACCCGGCACTGTACAACAAAGACACACTCGCCGCTCACAAACACTGCTGAGATGCAGCCCTGGCAACTGTTTTTTTCTTTCTTTTTTTAATTAGAGCAAAAGATCAGAGAAATACCAAGTGTCAATACCGCCGAGAATGAGAATATGGCAACGGCGACCTTTTAGAGCTCTCTGATCTTTTATAATGTCAGGGATGGAGCGTCTTGTTCTTTTCTGCCGTAAGTTTCTGCCCCGTGCCACGCCCCCACATGGAAATGCGGAGAACTGCAGACTAATAAGCGGCGAGGCTATTTTTCACCGGCTATATTTAGGTTTTTCCTCGTCGGAGGATTCAGCCTGTTGGCGTCAGGGGTGCGACCGGTCTCGAACTACCTCGTTAGCTTGTCAGCAGACTTCCTCATGTTTGACGGCAGCGTGCGGAAACAAACGGCAGGAACGCGTAAATGATTGTTTTTACTTCTGACGTCCTTCTGCTCATGCATGCTCATTTCCATGTATGTATTACTGTGTTTAATAGAAGAATTGCCTTATTTCCGTTAACTAGATCCACTCTCGGCTATGCCGAGCCGCAGACGCCGCATGCTCCTTCCCACACTCCCGAGGCAGTGGGCCGAGGATGAGATAATGAGAGGAGGCCCAGCGGCTGGGCTCATCTCGATCCGTCCAGCCCTCTCCCTCTTCTGGATGGAGGTGTCGATGGCTGGACCGCGCGTAAGCTTCAGGCTGCGTGATGCTCGTGCCCTGGTCAAGTGCAAAGCGGCCTTATCTGTTAATCCTGTTAAATAAACGGCTCGCATTTCTGATGTCAGGAGGCTGGGATGGAAAGGACAGAGCGAGAGGACGTATCACGGCGCGTGAGCTAAACGGGCTCTTTGTCCTTCTTGGCGGGTGGAGGTGGAGGTTAGCGAAACGATAGCGAGGGAACTCTGGAGATGTTTCTCGCTGATGTGACCCGAGCAGCCGCTGGAGGAAAACTCCGCCACGACAGCGATGAGCTGTTGCATGTGCACGTGCCGCGCTGTGTGTAAACTTCGCGCTCGCGTGCATGCACGCGTGTGTATTTTCCCGCGTGGCTGCCAGCAGAGTGGGCCGGCCTGGCTGGGGGCCTACGTTTGTTTAGCTGTGAATTCTTCCTCCCGATCCAGTGACTCACAGCCTGTGGTTTCAGGCGGCGTTCGCGTGCCCAGAAAACACGAATTTGGAGTGCACGCGACTTCATCGCGCTCAACGCATGTTCGGGGGAGGAGCTCTCCCCTCAGTCTGTGTCAGTAGGTCAGACCGCGGTACATTTAGAGCGATATGGAGGTAATCCAGCCAGATATCTGTCTTAATCCATCCTGTAGTTTAAGTGTAATCCTGTTTACAATCAAATGCTGATGAGGTAACTAAAGGAAGAGCAAATCACATGAGTCAATGCAAAGACCAGTCAGCGCAGGGCTCAGTGATGATTTTAAAAAAAAACGACAAAAGAAGAGCGGTTCATCTCTTCCTGCTCTCCTCCTCTGTCTGCCACGCCTCTCCCACCGGGCTGCTCAAGGACACACGCTGTCTGTGCGGCAGCTCGCCCAGCTTCCTGTGGGGGCCCGGGGGCTGCGCTGCCTCCAGTTCTGGCTCTGACAACAGGTCCACGTTTCTGCAGGCAAAACCGCCACTTATGTCAGGAGCATAGAAATTAAACCAATTCACGAGCTGTGCTGTTTACATTCCTTGCATTTTGTCTGCAGCAGTTGGGCATCTCGGCCCTCCTTGCTGAGGTCGTGCGGCTGTCCCTCCAGTGATTCCCAGAAATAAAAACCTTAGCGTGATGGAGGGGCAGGGGTTCACACTCTGACTGTGTCATGGCCGCACGTGCTGCTGCTCCTGGCTGAGATGGCGCTGAATGAACAGCGTCCATCAGGAATGTATCGTCGCTGGGATTTCGGTGGCAGTCAAGGGCAGATCACATGAGAACCAGAGAGGCAGCGAGACGGCGAGAAAAAAGTGATTTTAAAAATAGCCTGTTCGTGTGAGAAACAGACTTTTCAAGGCCAAAAGGACATGAAGGGGGTGTGAGGAGCAGTACTGGCAGTACACCCTGTTATTGTGTGTCTTTCTGCTTGTGTGTGTGCCTGTGTGTGTGTGTGTGTGTGTGTGTGCGTGTGAGGGACCCAGATGGACTGTACTGAGGTTACTTGGAAAGAAGAAAAGAGTTGTTTTGTTGCCTGGGAAATGGACTTGCCTAAAAAAAAAAAAAAAAGAACTGTTGCTACATGCTTCCAGAAAAACACTTGTGCACAAGATGTCGTTGTACTGCATTGTACCCTGTCAAACTTCATTTGAGCTGAAGTTAGGGTTCGAGTGAGGTGGAGAGACGGTTATGAAATCGGAGTCAAAGGGAGAGCGAGGCAGACGGTGAGCGAGTCAAACTGACAACACTTGATTTTGGACTTTACAGTTTTATTGGCTCCAGTTAAGTACGAAGTCCTTACCCCGTGAAGGCTGAAGTAAAACGTGTAAAAACCTGAACCTAGATTGGTTCGTGCACACCGCATCAGCGCTTTGATCACACACATGTGCACACTCACACACACAAATAATGATTCTTTGGTGTTATACAAGTGGCCAGCTGGGGAGAAATCAATCAGGTAAACTAGGTCAGGGGAGGAGGAGAGAGGGAGATGCGGGAGGTCTCGGAGGAGCAGGCCTTTGTTCCACATAGGAAGATTCAGAGAGATGCATCAACCAAATGCCTCTGGCTTCTCCCTGAGGTGCACGAGAGGACTCCTCGGTTCGGCCATGCGACATCTGCAGGTCACAGATCCCAGCGTTACTGTTCTCAGACGCATGGAGCCATGACCGTCTTACCTCCTCTGGAACTTAATAAACTCTGAACCGACAGGAGCAGCGTCGGATAAAGTCTATTCAGAACCTCTGCCTGTGCATCATTCCTAATAACTGGTGATATTGCCTCCACGGCGTTGGCTCCACTGTACGTCGAGGAATAATGAAGACTGGAATCAAATCAATGAAATCCTCCCACTTTCATGTAATAGAAGAGATGCATTACGGTTATTCTTGCTGTTCTTTCAATTATGCAGTGCCGTGTTCTCGAGATTTATCAATATTTATTTTTAGGAGTTGAATTTCAAATCATAACTTACGTAACGATTTGATTATGCGTCGACACAAATTATTTTGCATGCCTGCTCTTTTGCGCGTCTGTATGTGCGAGACGATCTGCCTCCCCACACGAGCTGCAGGGCGCTTCCATAAAGTTTAATTATATGTTGCATTCCCAGTGGAAGGGCTGAGATTAAACTAAATTAAATTGTGTTGGGGAGCATAAAATGTTTCTTTCGCCGCGGCGGATGTGCACGCGCCCGCACGTCGGCTCACGCGTGCACAAAGAAGGCACGGCTTCCCGGCAAAGGGGGAAGACACCATGACGCTGCTCTTACAGTGATTCTGGTAATTATCCTTATATACGTCTGGCTTCGTCTGGCTTCGTCGTGCACGCGTGCGTTTATAAAGTTGATTTTAAATCAAATCAAAAGGCACCTGAGGGTGTCTTGACATTAGCCTTCACCCAAAGGGACAAAGTGTCACCGCATTGTCGTCCACTAAGATAATGATGCCCCCGGCAGGAGTGTTTCTCTTTTTGTCGGACCCTCTTGTCATGGAAACACTGATGCCGGAGCACACATGCATCGTGCACAGAGCCACTTGAGAACATCTCCATTGTGTTCTCTCCCACAGTCTAGACACATCAGCTCCAAACGATGAATATGATCATTGTTTGGCTAAAAAAAACCCATGAAGTTTGGTCTGACTTGTGAAAAAGGCCTGTTGTTGTTGTGGTGTGGGTCTGGTCTCTGTTAGCTGTGCTCTCTGGTATGTTCTCTCATGTGTGCAGTGTTATGGTCCCACTGCTTTAAAATGGACAATCAAAACAAGACATTAGCTTAATCAGGAAAAGAGCAGCGATTATGTTTTATTATCTCAGCAATAACCTCACAACACATTTTACATTCAGCCCTGTTAATCCGAGGATACGTATTTATGATACAGTGACGATTCTGGACTGGAACAGTATGTGTTTCTCACCACGCTGCTGTCCTCTCTTCTTTTATTTATTACCGGACGAGTGATCTCTCCATATTTTTTTTCAGGCCTGAAAAGGCAGAGCGGGGCCGTGCAGCCTGGTCTGACTGGCTGCAGGTGTGCGTCAGATAATAATTACAGAGATCAGAATCAGTGTTCAGGCGAGTTATTAGCCCTCTGACTGAGGAGAACGATTCCACTTTTATGACTTCACTTCATGATGTGAATTATAAGCAGCAACAAAACACATGTCTGGGTGAAGCCATGTGTTTTAGATAAATTGTCAATTGAAAAGTATCAGTCTAATTTCTTCAGGCAGGGCTGTCTGCCTGGTTTTCTTCCCGCCCGAGAGAAGCTTTGTTTTGTCTCAGCCTCGGCTTGTTTGGCCGTGCGCTCTTTAATACACCTGAACGTGCCATTTACATATTTTCATGGAAAAAGTATAAACTTTTGACGATGGCTCATCAAAGCAATTGACATAAATACAGCGTAATCACAACACCCCTGCGCCGCCTCTCTGCGATGGCTCATTTTAAACGGAGCAGAGTTGTCTTTGTAACTTCGCCACGGCGACGGCCCTCTGGGCAGGCTCATGTCAGAGTCTCCCCACAGAAATGCACAGCTGGTGTTTTAAGATGCATCCACTCAGGAGAGTGTTTTTCCAAAGGCTCTGTTTTGGGGTGATAAACATGCAGCATTAGTTCGAACAGAAGGCCCGAACAGAGAAAGCATCGTTTGAAATGTAGCCAGCTCCGTGCGGCTGCACTCTGGGTCTCGCACCGATAATTCATCGATAATTGCCACCCTTAAACACGAAGCGGGGCGAGTTGCTCTGCTCTTCTCTGTCCCTGTCTCAGCTTTGTTGTCTTTCTCTCCCCTCCACCTCTCTTGCCCTTTCCATCATTAAATATCTTGGTCATGTCCTCGCCTCTCCTCCGTCCAGACCTCCATTCATCATCCTCTCTCCTCACTGATTCCCTAATTTGTCAGCCAGCCACTCTCTTTGCTCACCCTTACACGCTCACTCATTTAGCCTTTGGCCTCTGACCCCTGACCTTGGTGGACCGACTACCTGGGGCAAAGAACCACCCACCACTTTTGCTTTTACGATCAACACACAGCCCGGAGCATTTCTTTATGGTTGGCTTTCATGAGAGCGATTAAAGCTTCCGTGCTTCAGATGGATATTTACAGAGCGAAAGAAAGATGGAATGAGTTTCAGCATCGCGGACCCGGAACAGGATTCACGTGGATGAGTGATGACTGAAACACTGAAGACAGAAACTTTGGCCACGAGGGGTCTCTCGATCAAAAACGATAACAAAAGAACCGCGTGTGACGATGTCGCCCAGGAGCAGAGGATCGTGGGCAGTGAAAATCTACTTGACGCGAGCTCAGATGTTCTCGAATGATCGCTAGCGCTTTGTTCACATTACACGGCAATGAACAGTCCATCGTCCATTAAGAGCGACCGGTGCAGAGACGGGTGAAGGGCGATCAGAATGAAACGTCCTCCTGCCTCGAGGAAAAAATGAAATTATTCTAAGAACATCGCAGCGCACAGGTCCACAGAATGTAATATATATTTCATGCGGAGTTGTTGTATGGCACGGCTGAGGCGAGCTGAACAGACTCTAACAACTTGTAATGCACAGTGCATTGCACTCATAGATCTTCCACGGTGCCTCATTAGTTAACACCATCACACGCTCTGGCTTCTATATAATGATGAACACTGGCTGACATCTTGTATGTTGATATCAGCTCTGCATTCGATTAACAAGAGGAGAGGAAAGCACACGGGGGATAGCATCCACTCATGCTAATACATTAGTGCTGCATCAGTGAGAGCCCTTTCTATCATTGTGTCACCAATGTCACACCAATCTCCACAGAATTAAATGGCTTATGTGCAGCTGCGTCAGCCTCAGCACTGAACCCACGCCACGCAGGAGGAGGAGAAGAAAGCTTTCCATTCAATTACCAGGCCCCCGTGCCCCCGTGCACTCTGCACAACCGATAATGCACCGGCCGTACGTATCAAACCTCTCATTCTCCTGAAAGCTGGACATGCCTGCGAGGGATTATCCCACCTCCTGAGCAGCACCGTGATAAACAACAACAAAAAAAAAAATCCCTTTGTCCACTTGATAGACATGTCCATTTCTGGGACAGCTAATAAGACGCAACACAGTGAGGACACTTTGGTATTTGACGCGTTTCCCTCTCTCCTCCAGAGGTGAGGTCTGATCATCTCAGGAAAGTCACTTTGAGGTCATAACTGCTGCTGAAGTGTGTGTATATATATATATATATACACAACAGTGTAGAAATAGAAAAGACTGTGTTTTGACAGCCTGGTCCAGCCAGTGGCACCCGGCCCTGCAGCCCCGCACAGTGTTCTCGCCGCTGAATTATTAGCCAGGGTGTTTCTAGATTTCACAAATCGCAGCGAGACATCACCCTTAGAGGCGGAGGTGGCGGTGGCGGCGGAGGTGAAGATCTGTTCACCAAGCGCACCGGCTCCATGCACTCTCTGACCTGATCTGGTGTCACGAGCCTTAAAAAGGGCCCAGTTTGCTCGAGTCTTTGCATTTCATCTTCAAATAGAAACTTTCTTTCTCTCGACCTCTCTCTCTCCCTGAGTTTCCCTCACACATACACGCATACTTTCCTCCCAATAATTACAGTACAACAATAGTACTTATTCCCCGGGGCGGGACCTTGAGCTTCCTGTGGTCGCGTTAAATGCAGAGGCTCCTGTGCCACAGGGGTCAGAGAGCAGCGTCGGCCTCGGGTGGCACGGTCGACTCTTGGACCAGGCACTGTTGGGATTACTGGCCAGACCTTTTTTTGACTTAAAGCAGCCTGGGAAAATCCACGTCCATACGCCAGATCCAGGATAAGATTAACAACGTCCAGAAAAAACAAAGAGAACTGAATCCTAATCTTCTTAACCGAGCGGAAGATTAGGGAATATGAATTTATCGCTGGACAAGAGATGAATTCAGAAGAGAAAACAAGACAGATTTTTTTTTTTTTTCCCCGAACAGCTGTTCAAACAATTTTGGAGAATATTTTTTTGACTATTCATAATACTGTCATGATGCAAAGATTCACAGTTCATTACTGTTCCCCGAGTTAGATTCCTTTAATGCTGAGACAAGCACGTCTCCAATGCTCCAGATCTGTGATCATCGCTTACCAGGGAGAGCTCCAGGGCCAATCACATCAGTTAAGGGTATAAAGTGAAATAGGCCACGGGCACCCGCTGAGAACTTAGATAACATATCGCGCATAAACAGTCAATAGCCCAAGCTGCGTGTGTGTGTGTGAGACAAACGGAATAAACACGTCCCCGACGGTGGTCCTTCACTGGACTGAGGTGTATCGACGTTGCCAGTGAATATGTAAAGGCACTATTGACCTGAGGTTGAGCTGCAGGGGCTGTCACAGTGCTCCACCCATTGAAAACTGAAAAGTATTGACGCCATGGGTCGGTTCACTTTGAACGCATGAAATTGTGAGAAAAGAACCGAAATCTGAGTGAGAAGTGGGTCGGTCCTCAGATCTTTGATTGCCCTCTCTGTCTGCACTCTTCAGTAATGATGCAAGTTGTTCTCAAGACACATTGCACGCGTGCGTTTTCGCATCGGCCGAGCTGTGAAGTGGACAAAATGTCAGTAGACCGTACTCTCACTCCGTTATCGTCCACGGAATTCATTGTTTGGGTCACAGTCTCACAAATCAATACCGGCGTCTTTGTTTCTGCTCGTGTGTTTTTCACCGTCCGTGGTGGTCGATTTCACTTTTTGATGACGCGGACGCACCTTCTGTACGATTAGCGCTGACATGGACATTTGTACATGAGCAGTTATGAGACCATGACTGACCAAGTTCCAGTCAGCCTCGTCAGGGATGTGGAGGAGTGTCCGGACCACGGTGCCGATGGGCTGAAGATGTCATTGCTGAACGTTAATGAAGTTAATGAGATATCATAAGAAAGCATTATATTTCTCTCTTATCGTCTCTTGGACTAAGTGGGACTTTTTCCGTCCTTGTGTGATGTCTTCATTTGATTGTCAGCCTTGCTCAGGGAGGTCACGGCTGTTCACTGGGTGTGTTGCACTTCTCAGTTTATGCTATCTTCTTGTCATAGGGTGGAATTAGCTGAAGTTAGCACAGTTGGAATTTAAATATTTGGTGTATTTGTTAAATGACTCAAAGAGGTCTTTCCAAGTTTACGAGCAAGATATGAGATTGTAGTGTGGGTATGGGACGAGTTGGGACAGTTGATAAATGGCTCCGCGTTGTTTTCCTCTCATTCTTTCATCCCCTTATCGGAGCCCCTCACTTCAGTCTCTCATTCGCTGACTGTTCTAGATGAAGGCTAATCTCGGTTTCATTAGCTGAAATGTCAAGATATTAAATCACAAACGCTAAAGGAATTAAAGTTTTAACACCTAAACCCGCGCTGGGCCAGGGCAGCCTTCCTTCAGCCTCCAGGAGCCCCCACGCGCACGAGATGGCAGTTTATTCGTTTCAGCGCACAGGGAAAGACCGGTGGTAAAGTGGTCCATGTTGATGGAAGAATTCCATCTAACCCTCTTACACTGACAGATAAACGCTGATGCGTTGACTCAGGCAAACTTTAGAACAGTCATGGATGGAGTGCGATCTATCGAAGTTTCCCCCACAATCCTGATTTGAAATCTCATAGAGGCTCCCTGAATCCCGTGGTATTCCTTTAGACACTCTAATGCTACCGAGCCTGTTGGTGGACCTGTTGATGCATACACGCACCCCGAGCTCCCAGTCCGGTTCCCTCCATGTGACTTTCAGCAGGCCCCTGTGTTGGGGTTCACGGCCTGGGCCTGATGTGCTGTCACGGGGCCTTGATGCCTCATCGCGTCACCTCTCCGGGACACTGGGAACACCTGTCCTGGCGCTCATAAGGCATGCTAATACATGCGGACACATGGCGGCCTGCTGCCTGTGACCTTGCTGGGACAGTAGGAGTCACTGAAGAGACGGCCCACGGCGGCCCTGCAGGACGCAGCGTGGCATATGCTCCAGTCCGCATCGCTCCTATAGGCGCTGCCCGGTCCGGTCGCCGGTGAGAAAAGCTTCTTAAAGCTGAGACATGCTTCTCCAACGCTTCTTACGCCACTCGGTCATAACAATAAAACACATCTGAGCAGACGCAACTCATCATTTCATGTCGGAACATATTTCCTAACAAGGCGACATTCCTGTGCTGTTAGAAATGGGCCGGGCTGATGAGGCGGCGTGAGCAGGCTTGATTTTCGTTCACTGGTCGTGTTGCTGAATCCTAACATGACAATTTGGGGTTTATATCCCACATGAACACAGCAAGTTAAGAGCACAACAGATTTTTCTGCACTTGTCTCCTCTGACCATGAAGCTGTAATTCTGCACCCACCATCTCTTTGCACATCGAGGGAACAGACGTCTGAACACCCACCTCCCAGACACACACACAGCCGCTGCCCCACCAAACCCAGCTATCATAACCTCCACAAACACAAGAGTTTGCGTATGTGTTTATTTGTCTGGGAAGAGGGATATTATTGTCTGTCTCTCCCCTGCTCCTTCCAAGTGCACTTTTCAAGGTGCAGGGCTTGGTATCGCCATGGAAACAGCAAAGCCACCAGGAGCAGGAGGGAGGAAGGAAGGAGGTGGCGGGGATGGAGTCTGGGGATGTAGGGGAGATGGGCTACGTGGGTGGTCATGGTGATATTTGACGAGGACGTCCTCTGGTCTCAGAAAGGCATGCTGGGTATGTGGACTGGTGAACGCGGTGGCTGTTTTGTATAACGTTCGACGAAAGGCAAATAGGGCGGGTCTTCCTTTGAAGTGTGTGTGTGTGTGTGTGTGTGTGTTGTGAAGATCCTGCCCAGGTGTGATCTCTGTGCATGACGACCTCTCATTGTAACACACACACAGTGTATGTGTTTGCATTGCAGAGGCCTCCATGTTTTATTTATATGTCCATTCTGTCCCAGAAATGTCCAGCTTTCTCTCCCTCTCACATCTTGTTACGTCTGTCTCTTCATCCTGATCCAACACTTTGTTGAAGCTCTTTTCAAAAATAAAAGTTGCATTTCTGACACCTCTGTCCGTCTTTAGCTGCCAGAACAAATAGGATTCGACAATTCAGCATTTTACAGACGCTTATAATAATAATCTACTGTTTGATTCTGTTTTAATCAAATTCATGACTCATGCTGTTTTGATTTGGTTGACTGATTTTACATCTCAGAATATGACTGCACAATTGAATCATTTGAATTGACATAAATTAAGCCCAATGGTAGCCATGTAAAACCATACTCAAATCCATGTGATATGAATTTTTATTTGGGTTGTGTTTTAGCTCACTTGCACAGTTTTTTATGGACATCAGTTGAGTAGTTTTTGTGTTATCCTGAAAACAAATGGATGCAAACAAAAGACAGCCTCTCTGTCCAAGGAATGAAGTGAGGGGGAAAAGACAATCCACAGCTGAGCAGTTTCCAGCCACTACAAGTGATGATTTTTCACCTGAGATGGAGCTGGCCATGTTCAATCTGCTCTCGAGAGCCTCTTGTAAAAGTTCAGAGATGATGTGACAGTTGAGGAATCCCTGGAGTTCAGAAGCTTCAAATTTAAGGGCACTGACTAAAGGAAAATCAGAGTCTGAGGTGAAACCGTATGAGCGGCGCTGTTTGTTAAATCACTCTCTGGTTCTGAAAGGAACATTCCTGCCACAGGAAAGTGAAACAAAACACACAGTTTGTTCAGTGGCATCTTTGCAGCATGTGGGCTGGTCTGTCAGCGGCCGGGCTCAGGAAGGCTTTTCTCACGTCTTGGTCGAACACGCAACTTGACTTCAGTGTAAATCACTTCATGAAATTAGAAACAATTACTAAATTATATGGCTGATAAGATAATTCGTTACAGTCCTGGTCAACACAAATGGCCTTTTTAAAATGGACTTTTCTCCCATCTGTGTTAAATGTAGAAATAAACTTAAAATAAAGAAATTCATCATCTGTGTTTTAGGCCTCAAAGTCTTAATTATGTTTAAATAAAATGTATATCTTACATCAAGGTTTTCATGTAATGCTTCTATAGATAAATATAAATATATACTATATACATATTTAAGAAGATTTCTCTCTTTAAGGCTACCTCACATTTTCTTAAATGATGACTCATTTTTTAATATTCCCTCATATTTGTCACACTTTGAAAGTAAAACTGAGTTGTTGTACAGAAGCCCTAAAAATGATTGCTGCTTCAAATCTACGTTTAAATAAATTGTTTTGGATGTTTATTGTTATTATCCAGCACAGCCGGATTATAATATATCTCCATATCCCAGTAATTAAATCACATTTTGCCAGAGTGGTTAATTTTTTCAAAATGAGTGTGATGAGTCCTTTGCAGCCTTCTTTAAAACATTGATGCCACAGAAGACATGTAGGTCACTATTTTATATAAATAAATAAATAAAAATATATATATATATAGTTATTGTTATTGTTGTTATTTTTACACCAATATGCTGCATTTGTTGTTGGCCGTTTTATTTGGCCGTTAACTGTGCAGCGTGCCTTTAAATAGACGCCATTTGCACATTGCCGGAGCTCTTTCATTGCTTCGTGTGGCTTTGAAACGTGAAAATGAGCAGGAACCAAAGACTATAAATAAAGTCAAATCTTTTTTGAAGTTGACATCCTGCTAATTGGGACTCGACAGACTCACCTTAAACGCTGATGCGATCGCTTGAAAGATGGTGGAAGGTGGTGATTTTCCCCCGCCCCTGTCGTTGTCTTGGTTTCATGCAAAGGACAGGTGGGGGAGAAAACGTGTGCAGTTCAGGGAACCCCAGCGTTTGCACTGTGTTTGTAATAAAATCAGATTAGTGGTCAGGATGTTAAATGATGCGCTGAATGAGGACAGTGCAGGTTATGGAGCTTTTAAGACTCCTCCGTGTTCTTCCTCTCTGCCTTTAAATTGGACCCATGGGCCCTGCGAGAGTGGCTGCGCTCCCGCAGTGGGCCACACGGGGCGCTGCTGCTCAGCCTTCAGGGAGACGCTTGACGGGATGTTCAAAGTTTATGCTAAGGCCTGCAGCATATGAGGGACACACGCACACGCATACACACCCCCACTTATTCACACTCACACAAAACCCATACACTCTCATCACTCACTCAATCTCACACACAAGTCATATACACACACTCACAAGCTCTCACACACGCATGCGCACATGCACGCACGCACACACACACAGAGGAAATGTTAATTTTACTGCATGCAGGTGGAGGTGAGATGTCAGTAAGAGGCCTGTCATCAGTCAGCCAGTCCGTTCACACACACACACACACACACACACACAGTCCAGAGCCGGGGAGTTGTCAGAGCACTAAGAGTGGGGGGAGCACGCACAGTGTGTGTGTGTGTGTGTGTATGTGTTCGAGAGAGAGGAGTTGAGAGAAAGAGAGACACAGAGGAGAGAGTGTGAGTGGGAGAGAGAGAGAGAGAGAGAGGGGAGGAGAGGAGAGGAGAGCTCCGTCTCTCCCGGTGCACTTGGCAGTCTAGTTGCGGGCTGCTGTGCTGTTGCTGTCGTGGCGTGGCTGGTCGCGCCAGGCGGGGGAACTTCACCACACTGGAGCCCGGAGTCCCACTCTCTCACCTGCGCAGTTCGGAGCTGCCATGGGTCTCTCGCCGGGATTGACTGCCCTGATCCTCCTGCCGGCCTTCCTGCTGCACACCAGCGGCCTTTACATCGCCAGTAGCGTTGGTAGGTAGAGCCGGGCCGAGCCGGGCCAAGCGTGGCCAGTGTTTGTGTTGTTGTTCTCCGTGCGTCTCCCTTCCACCGGCGGGGCTCTTCGTGCGCGCTCTCACTCAGAGGGAAGTGGAGCTGCACACGCACACACACGCGCGCACGCTGTCCGGCTCCTGCGTGTGTTTCTTTTTCTTTTTCCTGCAGTTCTTGGAAACAACGTTGCGGGACGCGCGTGTAACTTCTGCGCGTCCCGCTGCGCCGCTCTCAGGGACCCCCCCCCCTCCCAGAGGTCCCCGAGCAGCGCCGGGATGCCGCTCTCTGCCCCGGCCCGGGGGTCCGGTCGGCCGGGGTGTGAGAGGGCATCACACGCACCGGTTCGCCGGCCGCTCTCTGCAGGGGGAAGGAGCCGAACGCGGCCGCCGCGGCCGCTGTCGCATCTTATCGATCTGTCACGGGACGCTGGAGTCGGATGTCGCCTTATTGATCACACACATTATCAAATCATTCCTGCAACATGGGAGCGAGGTGCAGCAGAGAGAGAGAGAGAGAGAGAGAGACCAGCCGCGTGCGTTTGGGTTTTGATCAGTCATCAAACTTTAGATATGATTCAAACCACAATAAGATAAACATTAAATTAATAATATCAAATGCACCTGCAGAGCAAATGATAACAAAATGTTTCTCTGTGTGTGTGTGTGTGTGTGTGTGTGTGGCATCTGCCAGGTCGCCTCCATAACTCACACGTGTGTTGTGTTTTCACTGTCACATGTGAGACAAGACACATGTTCCTAAAACCCAGACCACACTGTGGATGCATGAAGCATGTTTCAGATCAAAACATGCATGATTTACTCCCTGGGTGTGTGTTTTTTATCTTGTCATCATTAAGATGCCACAATAGCACCCTGATGCTGGAGGAAGCACGATGATGGTGGTGGTGGTGGAAATGGTTGCAAAGCAGGGGCCAGTGTGACTCAGACTGATCAGAGTGTGTTTCAGTCAGCTGTGTGTGTGCTCAGCTGCGGTGGAGGTTCGAACCTTCTCCTGGACGGGAGCAGCCTGCCAGAGAGAAAACAGGGTGAGAAAACCACAATTAGCACCTTGATCTGTGCCGGCTTTCCTGTTGACGATGAAGGGCACAGAAGGTGTCGGGCGAACGCGGCGCTTTGCTGAGGCTGCCGTTTGCAAACGTGCACTGAAGAGCATCAGGGTCGCTCCGAGGTTCATGGGTGGGGTTGTGTGAAATGCTAGTGTTTTCTTTTCACTTGTGATTGTATTCACTGTAAATAAGGAAGAGATAATTGCATGACATGTTTGACATTTTTCTGTTCCCTCTTTTTTCCTCACAATTCTTTTTTCCACCCTCCCCTCTACCCATGATTCCACACTTCCTTACCCCTCTTTCCATGCTTCTTCTATGACGTCTTCTCCTCTCCATCCTTTGGTTTCTCATCTTCAACCTCTGTAATTCTTGCCTCCCACCCTTTCCCACATTCTCGCCTCTGGCCCAACATTCTTTCCCGCCCTCTCACCTGCTCCTCTCTCATCCGTCCTTCTGCCCCAAACTGTCCTGTTCCCGCAGACTCCCTGCAGCATGTACTGGGGGAGTATGGACTGGTGAGGCCAATCAGTGTGGACGCAGAAGGCCGCTTCTTGTCGCATGCGGTCTCAGCTGACCATATGGCAGGAGGGCAGTCCCGTAGGCGCCGGAGGAGGGAGGTAGGAGCAGGCACTGACGAGTGGGAAGGACCGAGAGGAGTCGAGGAGGAACCAGAGCCTGTCCGCCGTCGGGAGAGACTTTACTACAACGTCACCGTCTTCGGCCGGGAGTTCCACCTGCGCCTGCGCCACAACGCCAGGCTGGTGGCCCCCGGAGCCAAGATTGAGTGGCACGATGACAGCGACAGCACTCGCCACTCTGAGCCCCTGCACGACGAATGCCTGTATGTGGGTGACATCACAGACACGCCAGGAGCTACCGTGGCTATCAGCAACTGTGACGGCCTGGTGAGTGCACGCGCCGCGTTACCTGCGCTCTTATCTCCCCCGGCACGGGGTCGCTGCGTTTGCCGTACAGATGTTTGTGGACAGTCGGTGATGAGTGTTTGTGGGCGAATGCTGTGTTCAGCCAGAGAGAGATTTGTCTGACAGAGGTCAGAGGTCGTCTGCTTTTTCTCTGTGCTCCTCCAAACTGGAGCTAATGGCCGGCTGCCTGAGGAATCCCTGAGTCATGTTCGAAAGTCTCTGTCCTCGGCCCCTCTTTGACTTTACTTTGACTTCATGGAAAAAGGGGAGAAGTGATCGTGAGAGCAGCACACTGATGCTTCAGTCTTCGTCCCAGCTCAGTGCTTTCAGAACAGCATCATCTGATTTCGGACTGATCCATCTCAGTCACAGTACGGTAGATATCTTTTTTTTTTTTTTTAATGAATTTTGATATATAATTATTCAGATTGAAGCCAATTTAAATAAAATTAATGAACGTATCAACTGATGAAAAAGTTCTGCAAAGATATCCTTATTATAAATTGAATTAGTTTGAACCAATATCATGGTTAACTACTTGCAAATAGGTTTTAAAAACTCAAAGGATCAATGTACACTCGATACCTGTTTGTATATAGAGCTCATTTGAAACACTAACAATTAAATTTCGTTGTACATTGTGCATCCTATCTATTCTAAAGAAATAAATGTTTTTAATTCAGTGCAATCTCTTGAAGCTAGGTTCAGTAATAAGATGGTTTGTGTGCTTTACTATACCCTCACGTTACCTTATTATGATTCTAACAATGATTGCAAGTGTAATTATGATGATAGCAATAATCGTTATTATCCTAATTATCTTGTCAGTTCACTCCGTGCACATTAAGTTAACAGCAGAGGAATTTGGGGGGTTTAGTATCTTGCCCATAAATTGCCCACGGGCACTTCACCAAGCAGCCTGGTGGACCTGAGGATCAAACCACAACCTTTCGATTAGCGGACGACCCGCTCGGCCTCCGGAGCCGCAGCCGTTGGCGTATGACCGCTGGCAGCGCGGAAAAGTGAGATGTAGAGTGTGAAGACAGGCTGGGAGGATGCAGAATACTAACCTAGGAAAAGGTGGAGGGGGAGAAGAGCCTGAGGGCAGAGGAGGAAAGGCAAGTAAATGGGAGCAAACATTTGCAAAGGATGTGTGCAGGGAATGATAAGATTAAGGGAGGTGGGGGGGGGGACCCCTGATTAGGAAAAGTGTTCATTAGTCAGCCACATCAACCCGCCATTGGAGCTGAGTAGCAGCAACTGGATCTGTTTAGGGTCGAGGACGCTGGGGACTGAGGGAGCAGCTGAGAGAGCAGGCAGGGAGCCAGGACAGCACAGGCCTGACAGGCCCACTTAGGCTGACATCAGTCAGAGGGAACTCTGCTCTGCTCCAGCCGCTCATCCAGGGCCCGGGCACGGAGACGCTGCTGCTGCTGGATAGAAGAGGATCAGATGAGGAGAGGCTGACCGGACGGACCAATATTTAGATTTCTGTGATTTCTTATTGCAAGCGATAGAGTTATAGTGATCATGCAGTTTGGAGAGGATAACTTTCCCAGACATTGCCCCAATGTGACTGACATGTTAGTGTTAATTGAGGAAAGTAAAATGAGTTAATCAGTCTGCTCCTAGATTCAAGATTCAAGAGTCTTTATTGTCATTAATTAAAAAAGCAAAGCACAAAACACAAACTACAAAATAAAGAGGAGCATAAACAGTGAAGGCAGCATATGTAAAATAGTGAATAGATGGCAGTGCAAAAGAGTATTTAAATAAATAAACAAGTGTTTGCGGGCGTATGGGTAGCAGCATTGGTATGAAATGAAAAAATATTAGTACATCAGCATTAGTACATTTCAATAATCTCATTTGTCACTGCTCTGCACCTCCTTGTACTGGCTGATGAACACAGCCACGTTCTGACAGCCTCCTCTTAGCCCTCTTAGCTCCACTTTTCAAAACCGTGCAGCCCACCCCCGCCCCCTCTGTGACCCCCACACCTGGCTGGAGCCTCCGATGCCCCTGTGTTCCCGTTTACAGCCAAGAACATCTTGCGGGCTCTGATCCAGAGCACGCGACAATGGGACGAAGGGAAAGAGCCAAGAAAAGGGGCAGACAGGGTAAAGGAAGGGGGGAGGTTAGAGGGCAAAGGGTGAAGATTAAAAAATAAATAAATAAACAAATAAATAAATAAGAGGAAGAGAGGAGGAGAATGGAATGGACACATAACCTTTTGGAAGAGGAAAAAGCTGCTGGTTGAGAGGACGATGGGCACTGTATGCTATGAGAACCTGGGAGTGTGCGTGTGTGCTTGCATGTATGTGTGTGTGTGTGTGTGCGTGTGTGTGCTGATGTGCAGGTCCTGATGGGTGCAGGGGAAATTAAATTAAACTGCTGCTTAGACTCTGTTTGTGTGTGCCGAGTGCAGAATGGGGCACTGCATGAATCAAACAAGATAAACTCCGAAGCAGGAGGAGCCACTTCATGCAGCGGCGTGCACAGTATCTGGATGCGTGCGAATAGATTTGTTTGTGCGTGCACGCCGGCTCTGGACGTTTTCTCGTGGCTCTTGATCATCCTTGTTGTGTATTCAAACGTATTAAAAATCAGAGAAGCGCTCGTGTCTCTGACCTCAGCGGTGGTCGTTCCCTCAGCCTCACCCACGGTGCCGGCTCAGAGATGTGGAGGCCGGTGGTTGGACTGGCCTGTTTTTTCGTGCACGTGTGGGTGTGAGGTCAGTGCGTCTATTTTGGATCTTGTGTGGAAGGATGTCAGCTGAGCGCCGGCTCTTTTCAAAAGTTTCAGCAGAGAGATAAATTATGACTATTTATTTTTATTTTTTTTAATAGTTGTCTTTGTGAGACACTGAGGACGTGAGGTGAGGACAGTCGCGCCGCACAGCGTGCTGACAGAGAGCAGAGTCTCAGGCAGAGATGCGTTCATTTTCACTCTGGTAGTTTGCCTCATATAAATCACGGCCACTCTAAAGCCCTTTTAGTTTGATTCAATACAACCTTTTTTCATTTGTGATGTTAGTCTCATTTTCTCAAACATTTTTGTTATTATCTCTTCAATGCACTTTGAGGCCACTGCTGTCGTCTTCTTTGTGTACACTGTAGTTACCATGGTTACAGGTGTCACTCTGCTCCGCAGTAGTACAAACCCACTGCACTTCAGTTCATCCAGTTAGTGTTTTCCACCTCTATAATTCTGTTTGATCCAAACTGATGATCAGATGAAATCCAATGGCATTTTCATGACTGATGGACAGTCAGACTTGGGAAATGATTTCATTTTCATTTTGAGGTTCATTTTTGATTTAAAACCACAACCTTCAGTTAAAAGCAAAGAAGCCATAATGTGATATAATCATTTGAATTGTCATGTCATTTTCCAACTGCTTATCCGTTGCCGGGTCGCGGGGGTAGCAGTCTAAGCAGGGGCCCCCGCCCACGACTGCCACCCAAATCACATTGCGCCAGTCCCTTCTGAGACCTGGCGGTGGTTAGCCTACTGGAGGTGGTTCCTCGTCGGGGGAATCGAACCCCGGTCTTCCGCGTAACAGGCGGAGATACTCATCCCCTATACTAACGTGTAATCATTTGAATTATTATTGATAAATATGACACATGTTCAGACCCTAAGTTCCACAGCTACCTGTGCCTCACCCAGTTGTTCATATAAAAACTGTGAGGATACCATCAGATAACATCAGTCCCTAATTCAATTAGAGGGAGCTCACTGGCATCCCAAGTGTTAGTGTTAGTCATCTAAAGTCATCTTGATTAACGTTGTGACATTAACTCTTTATTTTGTCATAGCTCTCATTTTCAAATGTTTCTTTTTTTTTTTCTCATTAAAATAACTGTACACTGCATGTGGGCCCCGGTGAGGCTCAGCCCTCTGCCAGCCAGAGCCGAATGCTCTTAAAAAGAACAAAATTAAAGCAAGTTATATAGATGGGATAGTTCCTGCAAGTGTGAAACTTTCAAAGTGAATTAAAAGTATTTCAAGTAAATGTGAGTAGTAAGTAAATCTAAATAATATTGATCAACGATTGTAAAGAGTTTGTTGTCTCGCGGGATGATACGATGCACGTTGTACGACACGTTCAGAAATCTGTCTCTGTCGTCTGAGGCCTCCAGCGCCTGAGATAATCACTGGGGTCTGACAGTGGCATGTTACCGTGGGAACAGGGGGCCACTGTAGGTGGGTGCACGCAGGCCAGCAATGAGACCCCCGGTGATCTGTTTGTTTCAAACAGAGGAAGCGCGTTACCTGTCATCTCAGGGGGCTGCGCTTAAAATCCAGGTGGACACACACCTGGACGAGAAGACACGTGTTTCCTCGGCAGTGATGCATGTGACACACACACACACACACACACACACAGAGACCCAGGTGCTCAGGCGCTCAGACAAGTGGCGTGGACAGACAGCAGGCGCGAACACAGAGTTCTCCTGAGCTATCTTTACCTCCCTCCGAGACAAGAAGCCTCGCGCACATTTCTCTCATTGTCTCCACCCCTCGCTCTTCTCCTCCCCGTCTCCCTGTTCCTTGGCCAGCAGCAGTCGCAGCGAGCGGGAGAACTCTAATGATGGTATTAAAAGAGTCAGGGAAATGACAGAGAGAGAGAAAGAATGTGGCAGACAGTGTTTTGCTCCCCAACACCCACAGATTCTGAGCTCTGGCGAAGAAAGAAAGCGACAGCAAGAGACGGTGTTCCTTTAGTGATCAGCCTTTGTCTGTTTTTAGCAGCAGCTCCTCTTCGGAGCATTTGATCAGACAAGTGGTGTTGAGGGTTAAAGGCGTTGCCCGCTGTCGATGCGGGGGGAAAAGTTTCGAGCTCAGAATGAAGATGTTGGAGCCAGGAGACACGTCTCAGACTTTTTATTTATAAAAAAAAAGAATGTGGCAGACAGTGTTTTGCTCCCCAACACCCACAGATTCTGAGCTCTGGCGAAGAAAGAAAGCGACAGCAAGAGACGGTGTTCCTTTAGTGATCAGCCTTTGTCTGTTTTTAGCAGCAGCTCCTCTTCGGAGCATTTGATCAGACAAGTGGTGTTGAGGGTTAAAGGCGTTGCCCGCTGTCGATGCGGGGGAAAAAGTTTCGAGCTCAGAATGAAGATGTTGGAGCCAGGAGACACGTCTCAGACTTTTTATTTATAAAAAAAAAAAAAAAAAAGCAAGTTGGCAGGTAATTAGACTCCATTCCTGTTCGGGTGTTGCCCTTTGTATATTTCTGATGAGCCATTTTTATGTATGGCTGCGTGCCTCAGTGCATGTGTGTTGCTGCTCTGCGGGAACGCTCCGACATGCTGCTGTTGTTTTGTTGCTTTCATTGAAAAGAATCCGACATCGGCAGCACGGAGAAATGCCAAGGCTCTGACAGCAGTTGTATTTATTTCCTTCCTGTAGGTGGGTGCTCGGAGGTAGCATGATGGTGTTGTTGTTGTAATATGACTAAAATTAGAAAGATTGTAAAGTTGCTAAAAGATAACCACACACACACACACACACACACACACACACACACACACACAGTGCACCAGTGTGTTGACAGAGGGGCAGGCCAATCACAGTAATAGCCCCAGAACTACACTAAACACCAGTGACACGGACACTTGCGCCAGCCAGGCCCCTGCAATACGCTCAATCATTACCTCCACATTAGGAGTCAATAGAGGCAGCCGCCACCCACCCACCCACCCATCCATCCATCCATCCATCCATCCATCCATCCAGCCGGCCCGGCGGTCAAGCCTGGTCAGGCGTGGCAGCTCTCTGGGCCCTACAGCGTGTTATTCCATCGTGGGTCACACGATAAACAGCTCTCAACAGTAATCATCTCAAATTGAAATGATGACATCAATTACAGCACGGCGCACAGCTGTTATTGACCCCGGCCCTCACTGACTGTACAGAGTAGGCTGTGTGTGTGTGTGTGTGTGTGTGTGTGTGTATACAGTGGAGGGCTGAGGGTGGAGGAGGAACTGCCGGGCTGGAGAGAGGGCCGGGTGTCGAGAGGCCAGACTGCTGAGGCATGGTATGAATGAGAGAGAGAGAGAGACGTGTTCTCGGTATCTGATTGCAGGTTCCACCCCGCAGTGTAGCTCCACTCAAACACACAATTACTCAATTGAGAGCTATTATCAGACAGAGAGAGAAATAGAGGAAGAGAGGGAGTCAGCCAGAGCTATCCCATTCTGAGGAACGCCGCGCTGAGCAAAAGAGTGCTTTTACCAGAGCTGTGATTACTGCCACTCACTCAGTGCACTTAACCAGCTCCCTCGCCTCTCGCTGCTCTCGCTCTCTGTCACTCACGGAGCGCCGGCTGGGAGCGCACGCTTTGTTTGAGTGGCTGAAATAACAGGATTCACGTGTGGAACCCCGATGATTACAGGGAAACACCTCTCTGTGTCATGATCGGGTTATTTTGATCACAGCAGAGATCCGTGGCTCACGGTGAAAGTGTCATCCAGGCTTTATGTTCCAGCGATGACCAGCAGTGCAGTGGTTCATCACCTTTTTGGGGTCCTGGACCCCTGCATATTTTGGATCATGCATAATAATGCCATTTCTATATATGTCATAGGATCTTTTTGAAAAAATCATTTATTTTCATTGACCCCTTGCAATTCCATCACGGGCCACTAGGTCCCCCAGCTGAGAAGCTCCAGTTTAGTGCATTTCGATGCAGCCCGATGGCCCCGCGCCAGTCACATCTCGTGGTTAAAAAAATCAGTCTCACTCCAGAATGTGAAACAATAGAAGAAATTCACAAGATGGTCATGCATGTTCGGTGTGTGTAGCATGTTCCACGTGCTCGGGGGCGGATGGAGACCAGGCCTCGTTGAACGATAGTTCCTCCGCTCCGGTGCCTGTCAGTCAGTCGTCAGTCAGCGAGCGGCCGCAGAGTCGTGCAGGACTGATCGATGCGAGCCGCGTCAGCAGTTCTGCAGCTAACAGGCCGCAGCAGCCTCTTTGGTTGATCTTGGAAACCGGACGAGACGTCTTACGCCCCGTGTTCCCGGCACCACATCAAGTCCTTCAGCCGGCCTGCCCGCCGCTGACCCGGCCCATTGCCCCCCCCACCCCTTACCTTCCAGCCACTAACACGTAGGTGGCTCTGCGTTCCCTCAAAGCTTCCACCCGTCCTGAACGTTTCCCCCACATAACCCTCACCAAACAGAAAACAACATGAGAGAGAGAGAGAGAGAGAGAGAGAGAGGAAGGAGCGAAGGGGGCGAGGTTAGATGGAGCAAAACAAGAGTAGCACAGGCAGAGCGAGGTAGAATCTTAATGTGCGCCAACCTGAGAAGAAAAGCAACATCATAACCGTCACCACCTGCTCAGCGCCCAGACTTTCCTCCATTTGCATGAAGAATTTGGTTTTTATTGTCTCTTCGTCTAAACTGAAGTGACTTCGCTGGATTTAGAGAACACTCTTGTCAATTGTTTTCACCCCCCCCCCCCCCCCAAACTTTCTAAAATATGCGTATTGCTAATTACTTGTATTTGTTCTTCCTCTGGGTTGATTTGTTTAGCTGTCTGCTGTGTGTTGTCTGTCTGCCTATACAGTATCTAGGGCTGGAAATCGTTTTTCCTCGCTGCAGCTAAGCAGCAAGAATCGCACCTCATACCAGAAACTCACACCCTCCTCATCCCACTAAGGCTGCCTTTTTTTTTTTTGTTTTTACGCAATAGAGAAATAATCACCTTTTCTCTCCCTGTGTATTGTGTTTGGGGATTTTCGCCAGTGCACGAGGACCATGGGAATTGTTAGCGTACTGGCGCATGTACTACATTTATATAATAATATATTGTATTCTAATAACTGACTCTGTGGGGGCTGGAGTGAAGCAGCACATACAAAGAAACACATCTTGCACTTTGATCACTGTGACTGATCGTCTGCCAGCGGGTACCAGGGAAGCTTTGGATTCCGCCACACAATTATGTAATCTGTTTGACAAGATCTAATGGAGACTTTGAGATGACCTTGTGCGTGTTTAGCTCTGTGTGAGATTCAGGGACTGTGGAATCGGGCGTCCGAGGTGACACGTAGGGCTTTTCCACCAAGCTGGTGCTATTGCTAGTTCTGGGCTAGTGCCTAGTTTGGAACCAGTTGTTTCCCTTTCCAGAGACGGCTACTGATGCAGTGACGCACTGACACAATGGCGTGCCTCCAACTCGGCTCCGTGCCCATGGAAAACCAAACAGGTTCTTAGGAAGAACGTGATTAGAACCAACTAAGCACTAGCACCGAACTAGCACCTGGTTCTTTTGGTGGAAAAGCCCTAACGGATGTGTCCTCTGAATCAGGGACAGGACCGAGCATCACGGATTTAACGCAGCAACAAATTCCATGAACTGTTTCTTCCAAAAACATTTCTGTCAGTCCCAAGCGATAATGTGATCACAGCGAGTGCAGTTTTAACTAGAATGGCGCTCAGTGGAGTGCACGGCACAGCCAGGGCCCGACTGCCCCCTTAATTCCATCACCAAATCGTACTCAGTCATAGAAACCGGCTCCAGATTTTTCAAATCAACACCCGGTTTTTCTTTGAGAAAACTATTGCACAATTTCGAGGCAAGTAGAAAAACACATCCTGGCTCCGAACCAACATTTTAATGGTTATTCCAGTCTGTGCATAATCCAGCTAAGAAACAAACAGGTCAGATCATAACCTGCTCGCTGGAGGTAATAAATGGGAGGTTTAAATCGGAGGAGGATTTCTACAGTTATTAGTTGGATCTCAATTAAGCAACAATTTCAGCATCAAGATTATATCTTTATTTTAGATTCTCCAGCGAACTGCAAGAGACGACAGCGAATTAGGTGACTTAAAATCGATTTAAATAATCAAATGATGCACAGTTCATGAGCAGAATTCTCCAATCCTATTAGTTTAAATCCGTTGAAATCCCGCAGTGTGAAATGTTCACCGCTCATATCTTGTGCCGGTTACATTCACCAGTTAAAATCCATAATCTGTGATTATTTCTAGCAGCATCCTTTTTTTCCATTATACAAAATAAGGCCACACGTGACGTGTTAATGGATGGGCTGAGGTGGTCCTCAGTAATATTAATATCTGTTGTGGGGCTTGCTGCTTGTTTCGACAGGTTTAAATAAAGATGAAGATTTGCTCATTATCTTCGCACCACTGTGCCTGCGGAGGGTCAAGGGTCCGAGTCCACTTTGTATAAATGCCAAAACACGCACATTAAAAAAACACAAGCTGCCTCCATACTGCTCCCATTGTGTCAGCCGAGGCCGAGCTCATCAGCAGAACTTAAATAAGCCCGGACTTCATTTTAGGGTCTCGGCCGTGGTCCGAGGTGCAGTTCCCACCTTTAGGCTCAGATAAATGGGACCAAACAAGCTGGACGTAAACAAACCTCCTCATCTTTTATTAGTGCAACCACATGACGGCGTTTCTCATTGAGGATAACGTCGGTAAGGTTTAGAAGCCACCGGAGTCTGATTCAAGCTCCTCGTGTTGCTTCAGCTCTGCTGACGTGTCCTTCAGCAAAGGTCCGTATCGGCCCCGAGCCGCTGCGCGTAGTCGGCCCTGACCTCTGACCCCGCTAGAAAGAGGAAAGAAAAGCCCAGCGGGGATCAATACAGACGCACGTTTTACTGTGAGCTCTTCCCTCCTTCCCGGTGCACGTTATGGTTCATTTCTCCTTCTGTCAGACATCTGTGACTGCGATTAAAATAGGAATGGAGGAGCGAGAAATACATGTAAGTGAAACATAAGTGTCTATTATTGGATATCTGCACGACCATCGACAAAATTGTGCATCCGCGTACCGAGCTGCCATTCTCACACACACACGCGGCTTCTTTTAGAGTGCGATGATTGACAGCATCACTTGGAACACAAAGGTTTTTTTTTTTTCCCCTCTCTCCAGCTAATCCCTGCCTCTCTGTTTCACACACACTGACACTCAGACACAGACACGCCGGGGAGATGAGACTTATTGTCAGGTTGTGCTCTATCACCGCATTTCATTTCTAATCCTCTTTCTCCCCCCTTTCTACCTACTCTCACCCGCTCCCACACACACACACACACACACACACACACACACACGTCCTAACTGTCCCACATGAGCGATCTGCCTCACAAGTCCCCTCAGAGACGGGCTGAGGATGGAGGATGGATGTGAGGTGGACAAGATGAGGAGGAGAGATGCAATTGAAATGAGGGGAGACCAGAGAGGACAGGCTAATGGAGGAGCGGAGCAGAGGGATGTCTCCTCTCCCAGCAGCAGTGGCGGCGGCGGCGGCGGCAGGGCGGGTGTGGCTGCAGCTGACTCTGATGTGATGTGACAGGGCCCTCCTCTCTGTCCTTTTTGCTGGTGTGTGACAGCATGAGGCTGCCATCCACCGCCGTCTCTTTCCCCTTCCATCACTTCATTTCTCCCACCGGTGAGGGAGGGAGGGGGTGGAGGGGGGGGAGCGAGCCCCCTCTCAAACTGCCTGTCTCTGTATTAGGATGAATGTTGTTCCTGAAAATTAGACAGAGAGCAGAGGCACTTTATCCGGGGCATCTCGGGAAATTGACTCGTTTCTGAGGTGAAGCTCCACACGGTCGTGAGTCAAACAAGACTAAACGCAACAAATGGGAATGTCTATAAACCTGTGGGCTCACAACTGGCTCCCTCAGGTGTGTCATACGTTGGCATTGGACTTCATCATAACAAACTTCTAAACTCTGCTTGACCTCCGGTGACGGCGTGAAGGCAAATTTGGGGAAACCTTGAATGTACATTATGTCACAGGCTGCCGTCTCTGCCAGGATCCCGTGTCTTAGTTTGGGGTTTGAATGCGGCGCTGCTGCACGCCTTGGTGGGCTTTCGCTTTCAGTTTTTGTCACCCGGAGATTCCAAATGTCACCGCCTGTTGTACCCGCGGCTCATCTCGGCACTTGTGGCGAACGGAGAAACGTCTTTGCATAGTTTACTCGCTCAGTGTTTTGACTCGACGCCTGTAGCAGAACTAAGTGGGCTAAAGACGTGTGTTGGTTTCGCTATCATGATTGTGTCACCCAGTAAATAATAAATATTAGCATTTATTTAGATATTTGAGACAATTTACAGTCATAAAATCCTACTTATCACATGATCACATTTTGATAACAATTAAGACCTTATTTTTAGATTCATGAATTGAATGACTGAAGACTTTTTAAGGATCCTGTCTGCGCGGCTCGAGGCCCCTCGTGCTTTGCGTTGCTGGCTGAACGTCGTACGTGGCTCTGTATTTATTGCTGGAGCGGTTTTGGCTCGGGTCAGTTCACAGGAATCTAAGAACAAGAGGCAGAAATCTGAGAGCAGAAGTTACACGAGGCCTCAGCAGCAGGATGAATGGAAACAGATTTCCAAGAACTCTGTTTCCCAGCCACTTGACCTGGCCACGCAGGTGTGTGCACATCAAGTCTCCCGTTCTGTCGCACTATTTGAGACCAAAGAAAATCATGGCAGCCTGCAAATCAGTGTGCACCTGATAACCTGTGCTTCAGCATGTTATTTGATAAATAGGTCAAAGAGCTTTGACTGGAGATATGCACAGAGGGGAGCTGATGGTTAAAACATCCACGCTGGAAGTCGAGGAAGTCGTTTTTCCTTACGTTTGGCAGATTGTGCTGCACGCATCGTTTCTGAGACCGGGACTTCACCTCCAGCACTTCTGTGGCTGCGCTGGCTGAACTCTGCCTCTGTGTGGTCAAGGAGTTTCAGAGTTTGGGGTCAGTCTCTCGATGTGCGAACCTTTGTTTCCGTTCCTTCTCTTGTTGTGCAGTGTCGGAGTTTGGCCCACGATACTGTGCGGTTTCCTGATGATGACGGATGGAGGGAGGGAGGTTTAGGCCTCACTTACCCAGTTGGTTCCGAGCTGCTTGTTCCGACTGCAGAATTACGGCCGCAGTGAAACTTAACAAGCCGAGGAAGTAATTGCGTAAATGACTTGTGGAATTAACACGATCCTCCGTGCCGTTATTAAATCTAGCGAGCTGCTCGCGACCTAAAATAAAACACGAGTGTTTCATGTAGTGTCACAACATGACTCAACACAATCGGCTCTAAAACTGCCTCCACGTGTTTCGTGGGCTCCTGCATTACTCACTCGCACCGTCTCGGTAGTAGCAGTGTTACTGTAAGGGTTGTCACTTCCTCGGGATTTCCCGCCAAACTGGCCTAGTTGGAAGGCGGCGTGGTCCAATAATTCCTGCAGGCGAAGGTGACCAAATAATCGCAGCTCCAGCTGGAGGTGAGGGAGATGGAGGAGCTGCGTGTGCTGGAGGCTGGAAGGATTTGTTTCAGTCAGGGAGACAAAAGCTGCTCAGATTAGGTTGATAGTTTGGACTGAAGCCCTCTGTGTCTGATGTGTCTGAACTCCCTCCTCCGCTAACCCATCCATCTTTATCTCCCTCTTGCTCTCTCCACACCCCCATCCCCAACACACACACACACACACACACACACACATCTTCTCCTGTGCATAGAGGTCATAGCCCCGGCTGAGCCACAAGCTGTTGTTGCCTTACGCCGACTACTGTACCTGCTAATATGACCAGCGAGCCCAGTTTATCATGTTACTCTCAAGGTCTGAGCGCACACACACACACACACACACACAGTTTTAATCTTAGGTTGTAGGAGATTTAATGAAAAAACACCAAGAGACGTAAAAAAAAAAAAAAAATCTGCTGTCATTCATCATTTTTGCATAGAGTGCTCCGCAGCACGTAATGAGCAACATAATGAACACACACGTTCTTCTCTGTGACCCTTGAATAGACACACAACTTTCTCCAAGGAATCAATGCAATCCTAAAAGTGAAGTACACACAAAAAAAAAATCCACACCCCGCTGAAAACACGCCGGGATCACCAGCTGCCTCGGCCCGCCCCCTCACGCTGATGTGATTTTGACTGTCTAAACTCAATTTGACCGTTGCCTCCGCTGCCACGTGCAAGTAGAGACCTGCTCGCCCTCTGCCGTCCACAGGACGAGCAGCGTGACGCAACCCCAGTGCAGACTGGTGGAAGCCAGGGAGGTAAATACCAAACCAAAGATGGTGGTTTAACTCCATCAGGCTTTTTTGTTTGTTTATTTGTTCATTATTAAAGAGCAAGTTTGTTGACGGTGGCTTTTTCCTGCTCGGCGCTCGCAGCTCCTTGCTTTTCATTCTTCTATAAATGCCCGATGAAATTAACATTTGAAAGTGGCAGTTTAAGTGAGAGATTTTCGTGGACTTGAAGTCGCCGGTTCATTTTTCTAAACAGCTTCAGATTTCAGCAGAAATATGACGGCGAGGATCCTGGAGCTGCTCCTTGTTTGCCCTTTATTTCTTCTCTGGCGCTGCCGGACATTGCTGTTGACTTTTTGAGACGGCTGACTGTAAAGCTCATCTCTCAGCGTCTACAGGAGGAGGGGGCGGGTGAGGCGGGGGTGGGGGGGGGTAATTTGGTTAGGCGAGGTAACTATGAGATATGGCGGAGAGCGAGGCAGGCTTTCTGACACAGCCACTCGCTGGTGCTGTGCTGTGATGTATAATGGCAATACAAGTGAGCTTGCAGAGTAGAGAGGCCTGCGTCTCACACACACACACATTTGCAGACAAATTGAACCTATAGTCTTTCTCTTTCTTCGACGACGTGACCGAGCACCCGCCCCTGTGTGTCCCCGGAATTAAGGTGTCCTTTTGATCTCAGTATTCCTCAAAACAAAACAAAAAAAAAAAGAACACATTGAGTGTGAAAATGTATAATCCCTCCTCACACGGACCTGCAGTAATTCCTGCTCTCTCTCAGAATCTGATATTTTAAGTGCCTTTCGAAAGCTGAAGCTTTGGCCGGCACCACGTCGTCGCTCACAGCGGCAGAAGAAGCACAAAAAAAAAAAAAAGAGGCTGATTTCCTCCCAGCCCATGTGATTGTATAAAACTGTTGACTGCTTCCAGGCCCCAGTAATTGGGGGCCTGGTGTTTCCCCCCAGATGAAATCTGTGGTGCAGCTCAGGCGGGGTGTGAATTACTCTGTCTACTGTATTCCTCAGCTCAGGAACAGGATGATGCACATGTGTGTCAATGCAAGTCAAGTGTGTGTGTGTGCACAAGCACATATTTACCAGATTAAATCAGTTCTTACTTGAAAGTGGTGGGATTCCCCGGTGATTGTCAGCTTGATAGCTCGCCTCGTCTTTTATTTTTCTGGTGGTGAGTTTTCTCTGAGGAGACTCTGTATATAGCTCCTTTTTCCTTCGGTGTGCGGCTGCGTGTGTGTGCGTGCACGGCTGAATAATGCCGTCGATGGGCGGACGGCGGGGTCTGGGCTCGGTTGCAGATGTGGGATTAGAAATATCTGTTTTCATGTGCATGTTGTGTATTAACAAGAGCCTTTGGATCAGATGCTGGAGCAGAAGCGCCGCGCCGATATGTCAACGTTTTAATTGGCACCTGCGAATGTATGGAGTCCAATACAGTCGTGTGTATGCGTAGCCTCAGGCTACATCCTCAGCCCTCCTCTCCGGTCCCCCTGTGCAGGCCAGTGTAAGGACACGCAGTTCCACCAGCTCCGTGTAGATTTTACACTCTATTTAAAAAGTAGTTCTTTAAACAACTAACAAAAAAATACAGGATTTTAGTCAATTTATCATATCAGGATTATAATAAGTACTCATTTGTAATGATAAGGTAGTAAACCATGTATGCCCCACGTGTATGTGCATTTTAATGACTTGAACTATTGTTGTTAAAAACCTGTATTTGAATATAATTTAATAAGAAGCTCAAAGAAGTACTGCACCTCCTCTACCACCTCCCAGGATACAAGTTGAAATGGACTCAGAATTTTTCACAGAATCTGTGAAGCCAAGCTGCGACCGCATGACCCAGGTGTGTTCGATAGTCGCCCGCACTTCACGTCCTCTCTCATAATTCTCCAGCTTCGTCCTGTTCCATCATTTTAACTAATACACAGGTTTATTGTCTTTGAGGTTTCGACATGTAAAACCGCTATGTGCCGACGTTTGTGTTGTTCATCTTCATTAGCTAAAAAGGCCCCTCCTGAGTTAGATGCTGACATGCCTGACCATCAGATGTAGAGTTAAACATGGACAGAACAAAAAAACATTCTTGCCCTTGCTGTTCTCCACATCTCACCCTGAACCTGCGTCTTTAAAGAAGCGCCTCCAGGGACACCTGCATACTTCTGTAACAGTAAGAGGTTCGTCCTTGCCACAAGAATATTTGACCTTGCTCAGTAAGGCGGTGTCACATTTCTTCCTTGACATTCTCTGGGCTGTTTGAGGAACAGGACAGGGGGGTGTATTTCATAATTATCATTATTTTGGACAAGCAAAGAAGCCTGTCTCTTTCCCTTCAGTGCTGTGTCGTGTTTGTCCATGAAAAACATTATAGCTGCATATCATAAACATTTAAATATGTTTGTGATTCTCACTTACAGGGGTGCTTATAATGGTAGAATTCTGATGTGGGGAAAAAACAAGATAACTGTTTAATATTTGTGTCCATGTGTCTTGTGCATGTGTTTATTTTGGGTGTAAACAGATTGTGTATATTTGACAATTTAAAAAGGTGCGAACAAAGGTGCGGACGGAATTCTCTCGCTCTCATTTCCTCGTGCTTTGGTCTGTTCCTCAGCCTGATGGATCTGAACATTCCAAGTGTTTTTGGTAACTGAAGAGGACAACAATCTTTTTCTCTGTCTCACACACACACACACACGTCTCTGCAGGCAGAGAGTGAAGCCAGAAGCATGCCTGGGAATATTCTTTCTCAATTTGTGTGTGAGTGCTGTGGATGCATGGCTGCTGGCAGAGGCCTTCCTTTGTCATGGAAACACCATTTTTAATCTCTGGTCCTCACACCAGCAAAATCAGGCCTCTCTCACACTAATGCATGAACGGGTGAATCTGAGATCTCCGTCAGATCTGAGCACGCACGTGTTTGTCGTTTCGAACCCAGATGTGTGTGGAAAGGTGGAATGAGACAAGCAGGGAACCAAACGACACCTGGATTGTTAGGAACATTTGGTTCTGTTTACACTTTCTCCCCTGCATGTGAAAAATAAAGGCGTGAAGGATTTTCACATTTGACATTTTTTTTTTTTTTTTTTTTTAAATCTTCAGTCCGTTGGTTCCGCGAGTCACACTCTCATTATTAATCCATACAGACATGTGTGTCCTGGAGGACATTTTTTTTGACACGAGGACGTCGACCATGTAGACTTTGGCCACACCCAGTTTCTACATTTTCACAGGCGGCTCCGACCGTATCCCTGGCTACCAGTGGTAACCTTGGTGATACCGGTGGAGATATGCTGCAGTCAGTGGGCGTTGCCAGGGCGTGATATGAAAGCATAGCTAGAGCTGTGTGCGTGTGCATGTGTGTGTGTGTGTGTCTGAGATCCTGAGAGCAGCTTCTGCCAGAGCCTTCATTTTGACGTATCCTTTGATGACGGCATTGGCATTCGAGCAGCCACACACTGGAGAGAGAGAGGTGGTGGTGGTGGGGGGGGGGGGGGGGGGGGGGGGGAAAAGGGGGGGGGGGGGGGGGGGGGGGGGGGGGGGGGGGGGGGGGGGGGGGGGGGGGGGGGGGTTCGAGGAAAAGCTGTGAAATATGAAACAAGAGCATCTAAGTTCAGGTGCGCTGCATAAACATCTATTAATGAAGTGCTGAAGCCGGCAGCTCGCAGCAGACGAGGCTGACGTGTCTTTACAGTTTATATACTTCTGTTAAATAAACTGTAGCGTGATCGCGCGTGTGTGAGGCCAGACATCCGGGCCCATCCCCTCCCTGTGTGATTTATGGCCACATGATTGTGCTTCATCAACAGTATCTCTGAAGCTACCCAGCTACACCTCCTCAGCATGGCCACTAGTTGTATATTTGCGGGGCTATTAGGTTCAGCTAATGAGCCAATCAATAAAGAAATTAGCATTCCCAACCTCATCGTGCAAATATAATGCATGTGTGGATGCACTTTTGGGGCCAAATGGATTCAATCAGTTCTTAAGTTTTTCAGGCTCGTTTGGTCAAATTTTTACACCCCAGCGTTTGTGTCTTCAGTACGCTTAAGTGTGGTTCTGAAATCCGCCGCGTCTGTCTTTTCCCTTTCAGGGTTCAATACCAGATAACTTGCATGCTAAACAAATTCTGAATATTCGCAGCAATCAGAATGAGCAGGACTGACACCCCCCCATCTCTGTCTCTTGTGCTAATCCGACACATTCCTGCCTTTTAATGTGCATAATCCCTGGCCGTGTTATCTCAGGCTAATGTACGCGGAGCGGAGGAGATGCTCTCCCAGGCTCGAGCAGGCGGCTTCCCAGAGAGGGTTGAGGCGGAGGCCAGCGATGTTCACTCGTCTGTCGAACACGCACGCTGTCTGTCTTCCACCAGAGACAGCCTCCCTCGGCCTGGGCCCGTCTTCATCAACACATTAGCAATATGCT
Organism: Pseudorhombus dupliciocellatus; assembly: GCA_016785235.1. NCBI lineage: Eukaryota > Metazoa > Chordata > Actinopteri > Pleuronectiformes > Paralichthyidae > Pseudorhombus > Pseudorhombus dupliciocellatus. The sequence goes on from JAFBJW010000117.1 coordinate 273,715, forward strand.
GCAGCCAGCGTTTTCGACGTACAACAACACACAGGCGCTGTCCAGAGGGGGAGTAGCGGCGAGGAGGCGTGAGGAGCGCAGTCAGACAGACAATATGGAGATGGCTTGATTTCCATTTTGACTTTGTTTTATCTTGTTTTCTCCTCCTCCTCCTCCTCTCCCCTCTTACTTTTTTCTCCCACCTTCCCCCTGAGAGGAAAAGGTCATTACTCGATCCCCCCCAGAGGTTCTTCATAATCAAATATTTGACCTAATGAAGGGATTTAATTACTGGTTGCCCAGCACTAGAGGTGTCAGATTACTGCTCCCCCCTTTTCATTTTCCCTGCAATTTATCACCATCCTGACAGCCAAGGTGTGGACGTGTGCGAAGCTTTGTGTGCGCGTGGAAATGTTCTTTGAAGCGTGGACCTGTGTACAAATGCGTCGTCAGTTGGCCACCGGAGACCGAGCCGGCAGAACGGCTCGCTGGAAAAGGAATCCAAACTATGCTAATGCTCGTCATTTTGTGTTTCTTTCCTGTGAAAAGTCCCCAAACTGATGATGTGCACGGATCCTCAGTGAAGGCCAAGAGAGGAAGGACAAGTAACCAGAGGCTTTGAGACGGTGCTTATCCAGCGTGTACAAATACTTTTTGTTTGTGTGCACAGCGGCGGGGTTGTGTGAGTGTCTGGACCATTTCAATTTAACCATAAATTAATAAGCAGGCAGGATCACCACACTGGAGGAAGGGCGGGAGCCTGAGGGGGCGGGACGAAGGGGAGCAACAACACGGCGGGTGGGTGAGGACGGGTGGTGGAAATTACTTCTTAACGTTGGTGGAAGCCAGAAAATGTTACACGGGAGGACGTGTCCGGCATGAACCCTCAACTCTGTGAGACAGATGAGGTCGACGGGGGGACGTCAGACACAGACGCCACGGTGCCACGTGCAAAGCAACTTCTTTAAAGTCACTTTAAAGCAACAACTTTGTGATTTGTGAGGCCGAGCTGAAAGTACTTGGCGGCCAGTGCTCGCCATGAGTTATTTGTCATCTCGGACAGCTGCTATCAACCTTCTACAACTGTTGTTTACTACTGAAAATGACTAATTATTGAGTCATAAAGTCTGAAGCCCTGACAGACCTTCAGCAACACAAATGTTTTTTCCAGACGATTCAGAGCTGGGGCGCAGAGAGAGCACGCGGTTCGTTTGAAGACCTTTTGTCCGTGTTTTTCTGGCGCGTGTAAGGATTGTAAAGCAAGCTGAAAGAGACGCTGCGTGAAAACAAAGCGTAGCCACGGTGTTTTTGGTTGGAGAGGCACCGCGGCCGGCCGCTGAAAGGTGTGTTTACAGTGTCTGTGTGCCCAGATGTTACAGAGGGAGCGAAAGGCAGCATGTCCACTGTTGTGTCATGTTGACATCACTACCAGTGGTTTTACAGTCAGGGACTCACGTGTACTAACGTGTACACAAGACACGTGGGCTCTGACAGCGACAGAAACTAAGAGCACAGACGCAGTGTGCCTCTTCTGTTCTGTATTGATGAAGAAATGTTTTATTCCCAAGCTTTTCTTTATCCATCTGCCTGTGTTGGTTTGATTTATATCTTGCACAGATCCCAGTGATTAGCTTAGCGTGCATGCATGTGCTGTGAGACCATAAACCTGTGGAGGCCAGTGACTGTCAATAATGATGGATGATGATATGGGTGCCCACCAGAGGCGAAGCCAAAGTGTGCCGTGACATTTATTTGACTCCAATTATTTTTAATATTGTTTTAAATCTTCGTAAAACCTCATGGCCCCTCCTCTCATCACTGTTTTTGCCGACTTGGCTCTTAATGCTGAAGATGGTGGAGTTCATATCAACACAGTGCAGGTGGAGGTGAGACACCTGCCGCGCAGCTTTTCCAGAATTAACGTTTCTTACAGGGTCGGGAGATTAACAGTGCATAATAGATAAATAAATATAGTGGTTGACAAAACAACATCAAGACGGAGAAACGCTGAGTGAGTAAACTGAGACCTTTGACACACAAGCTCTGAGAACGTGCAGTGCATGAAGGAGCCGATGAGAGCGTAGGGATGGCTGATAACCCCTGATCTGCTTCACTTCTCCATAACTTGACACCATTTTTCCAATGCTAACCCCCCCCCCCCCCCCCCCCCCCCGGCTGATAACCCCTGATCTGCTTCACTTCTCCATAACTTGACACCATTTTTCCAATGCTAACCCCCCCCACCCCACCCCACCCCCATCCCTGCTCCCATCTCTTATTTCCAGGCCGAGCCCTGAGGCTGGATCCTGTTCTCTGACCCAGTGAGGGTTAAGTAAGTGTGAGGGAACTAAAGGGAATGTGGCAGTTTTCCCAGTGTCATTCCATTTCCCGATGTTATCAGGCTAATTCTAGCTAACGAGGGAGGTTGTGTTAGATGTGAGTGCGTGCGTGCGTGTGTGTGTGTATGACATAAGTGTCTGGCATCACTAAACTGCAGAACCACTCATATTCCTGACCCATTGACCCCTCTGTTCCCATAGCAACTCAGAGTGACTGAGTGTACTGCGTTGGATTCCTGGAACTTGTGGTGCTACTCTTGATACTTGCTGTCCCATGTAACCTGTTCAAAATGTCTCTATGTTTTCGTTCCTCTGCTTCTGAATATCTACAGTTTTGTGAACAGTTTTGAAAGAGCCTTTTTGGTTTCCAAGCACCTGTCTGTATCCGTCCTGGAATCTCAAACGCAGCAAGGTTGAGTTCTATTGAGTTTCCCTCTCCAAGGTTTCGAACACGGAGGCAGGTTGACCTGTGCCTGTACGTTTTACTGTGTTTACTTATTTGTGTTACCTCTTTAAGGACCTTTTACAGGGTAAACACTGACCTTGTCAGGGTCAGAGGACAAGAGGCCAAACGGCAGTGAATTGTGATTAAGGTGAGGGTTAGGGTTAGAGCTAGCCATTACCGTATTGTTGGGACTATAAGTCGTACTTCTTTTCATGGTTTGGCTGGCCCTACGACAGAGTGAGCTTGAAGGTTTGGTTTACTTAGTTATAGTTATCTGAATATTTGTTAATGTGTCACATTAACATACCAGGCACCCATTCAGCCTGTCTATTGTTATTACTATAACTTACTTGCGACTTGTTGCCTGGAGCGGCATATTGTCCGGAAAATACAGTAATTGGTTATGGATAAGGTTCACTTAAAAGGGTGAGAGGAGTCTGAAAAGAAAACTTCAACAGCACATCTTTCTCCTGGATCAAATGATTCCATCCCAAAATACAACAGTGTGTTTCCAAATGTAGGATGTGTACACAGATTCAGCCCAGCTGTGCCATGAAGTGGACAATTAATATATTTATATAATTAATTCTGTACAGAATATCAATGCAAATCATTATATTGTACATTTTTTAGTCAAGTCGTTGATATTCGATTCCACTGACGCAAGATTCATGAGAGAAATCCAAACCCAGTCCTCGCCCACAGTGGCCTAATGCACTCAGTAAATGGTTCAGGAAAATCTCGGCCGGCTGATGGATTTACATCATCACGGCTCCCTGCGCTCGGCAGTGCTGTTGGCTGCAGCCCTCTTGTCACAATGTTCCACCTTCGATAAACTGGTCTCCGTGTATAACTCACAGCTTAGTTTGCCATGTAATCACCTTTGAAATACTCAGCTCTAAATCCCCATCAAGAATCTGCGAGTAAACAAAAGCATCTCCGGCCTTTTCTTTGTCATTAATCTGGCACGATGTGTAATGTGCCGACAGCCATGGATTATTTTATCTGGCTGTCGCTCATCCTCCCCCAGTGCTCTCGATAATCAGAGACGCTCCGTTTTGATCAATGCACACGTCAGTCATCGCACTGCATCTGGATCAGTGCTCGACTACAGCAGCTCGTGACTCGATGCGGTTTGAGTTGAAGAGCTCACAGGATGCGCTCCCATCCACACAGTTATTGCCACTTTAAGTAGTTTAGGATATCGATTTGCCTATTGCACTGTAAGCTGTGAGGCTGTTGTGCTGGGTTACAACATCCCATTTCTTTCTTTTTCCTATTTACTTATTTTTAGTGCTGAAAAGTTGAGAATTCTCACAGTGAGAAGTCGATAAGCGTCTTTATTTATGACACAACTACCGTGTTTGAAAACGACTGCCCATAGATCTGGTTTTAAATCCTGCAGACCTCAGAGGATTGTGTCTAACCTCCACACTGTAAACCCAGAGTCTGTTGGTTCTGTCTGCTTCCTCTGCTCTCCGTGGGTTTCATCGCTTCCTCTGCTCTGGATTTTCATTTTCCTTGTTAGAAACTTTGTTCGATGCTGCGTGTTCTCACAGATGCATGTTTTCTAAATTGGCCATTTGTAGCACTGATGATTATTAATCTAGCCATGAATATGCTGGATGATTGGTGGTGGTCGATTCATTGAAAGATCAGCTCATTTCAGAGATTTGGTTTTGCCTCTCTGATCTAAGGTTCATGGTCTCTTTTCAACTGAACAGTTTAATGTTTAGGCTTTTTTCATTGAAAAGATAAAACAAGTCTCTCTCAGGAGGCTGAAGCCTGTGGATGATTGTTTATAAAGATGATTGACGGCAGATCTTAGGTGGGAGATCTATGTTTAACTGCTCGTTCTCCTGAGTTTGCTGTTAGTTTGTTACAGGGGCCGGTATGAGAGGGACCTCGCTACCGTGGCAACATCCTCCAATCACCATTGTGCAAACACTGTGGATCCAAATGTGCAAGATACTTTGTCCAGGATATTTTGGTCTCTTTTGTGGATAGTGGGAGAAATCCATCGTCCAAGTTTGGACAACAGAGACACACTATGGATGATAAATTGAAAACAGCGAATGAGTCGCTTGATTAATTCAATGTAGATCTCTCTGGTCGACAGCAGGGGGACATTTGAAGCTAAAAAGGCAGACTTTCACAAACCACAAGTTAAATCACTCCTCATGTTGCTTTTTCCATGCCAACAATGACTAGAGGAACCAAGGCTCTGTGTTAGTGCCAAACACACACACACTCCGTTGGCAGGTAACTTCCTGTCTCAGTATCCAGTCCCCTCTTCTAGTCGCGCGCCAAGGTTGCCAAAGGCCTCTCAGTGACGTTTGAAGTGCAACAAGCTGCCTCTGTCCTCTTAAATGTCGCAGATGGGGAACCTGAGCTTGGCATCGTGAGAGAGGGAGAAGGAGCGTCCCAGCGAGATCGGTCACAGGAAACAGAAAAGAGAACAAAGACAGAGGAAGGGAAAGTACATGGCACACACACAGAGTACCTTGTTCTGATCTGAAGAAGAGGAGAAAAGAGGACTGAGACGGATCCAAAGTCTGTTTGAGCATCAGTGTCACTTCCTCTGTATCCTGTCTGCGTTGCCTCCGCGTACCTTCCTGACCTGTTGGCTTTGCTGAGTTAGTTTATGATCACCATCCCAAAAATCCTCCAAACAACATGTCCTGTTCTGTCTTTAATCTCAACTTAATATTCAATTGCCCTGAAATGTGATAATTAAAAAGCCTTTTGCACCACTTTTATTCACCTTTGTGTGACAGTGCTAACCACTGCAGCACATTTACACCCTAATTTAAATAACACTTTCCTGGTTTCTCTACCACCGTGCTCGTATTAATGCTGGGAATAATAAAACACCTGATGCACAGACAACTTCTGTTTCTGGATAAACACATAACAGACAAGCTGAGTGAAGCTCACTCACAGTCAGACAGAGGAAAGATCAGAGATCAGATGTACACAGACGGTTCAGTGCAGACGGTGCCGCTTACATCTCTATTGGCATCTGGGCCAGAAGAGGAGACATCAGGTAATTAAAAAGAAAAGTGAGAGAAGTAACGAGGGAGGGGTTGGCTGGAGGAGGAGGAGAGAAAGAGGCCAGTAGGGAGAAAGATAATGGACAACCTCATGCAGCTTCGCCTGAAAACACAACATGTCATTAGCAGTGCCATCAGCAACGCTGGAGCCGGTGGGTTCTAACACAAAGCCCGTCATTTGGCTAAGACTGGAAGTTCTCCTGGAGTGCCCTCTTTTTTTTATCTCTGTCACCGTCAGAGTTTTTTTATTTTGCATTTGAATTTTTAAATGGAGTTAGATTTTCCTGTCTGCTATCCCCATACTTGCAGAATTGCTGTGTGTGTGTGTGCGTGCATGTGTGTTTGTCTGTCCTGTGGTTAAATATTAAGATGGAACTGTCAGGACGGCTCAGCAGAAACTTTGCTTCCAGGCACGTCCACTTCAGGCTCCCAGCAAGCAAGAGAGGAAACATAAGGAGGAGAGGCTGGAGGAGACGTTCAGTCGTTCCCGGTCATAGGTGAAGATAAGAAACAAGAATGCCGCTAATGAGAGGGAGTGAAAACTTCCCGGTAGGGTGGGAACTCAGGTGAAACATTAGCTTCACTCAGATTATCTGATCAGCCGGAGAGGGAGAGAGACCCTGAGCTGCCATTATGAAAATCCACAACCTTTTTATTTTCTGTTTGCGTTCTGTTGTCATGGCAGCGCTAAGTGCAGTTAGCTTTCGTACAGTGTGTGTTTGTTTGACCCCCATCACACACACACACACACACACAGTGAACCAGACCTCCAAGTACAGCAGGGGCGGGCCCATGAAGGTGTTTAAATCTAAGTTGATTGGGGCCTGTCAGTCATAAGCACATACTCTCCATGTTATATACGAGGCATTCATGTTGCAGCAGAGAGTGTGGAAGGAATGGGTACACGAGAGAGAAAAACAAGCCTCGGGTCCAATCCCACATCCCATCAGCTCATGTTTTACTGCCATCTTGCACATTTGGAGTCAGTGCAGTACGGCCACGGTAGCGCCGTCTGTTCGGTACATGTATTTTACCTTTTTAGCTTTGCCCATGTCCCAGCCACTAACATGGAGAAGAGGCAGGATTTGATGACCGAAACTGCGGCCAGTCAGCAGCCGGTGATATAGAAACTTTTGGGCAGCAGCCACGTCGTCCATCTTTACAGTCTGTGTGACCGACACCTGAGAGAGAATATGGACAGGCAACGATCCGCAAAAGAAAACGCGGGCCGATAAGTTTGCTTTCCACCAACTCTCGCCTGTAAACAAACTGCAGCAAAGGTCCAACATGCCGGGGCAAAGATGAATAAGTAAAACCAAAAGTCACACGTGCACATTATTCATGCGCTGCTGTCCGTTTGAACTGCATGTGCTGCTACCTCTACCTGGCCCAGCTCTCTCGCTCTGCTCCCGCTCACTGGAAGTGAATGACTCTCTTGTTCTGTAAGCCCTCTAAATATTTCAGCGGTTCAGGCGCCTGTGCTAAGACTAGCCCCAGTGCTAACATGTCGTTGACCATTAGTGCTAACCTGCTGCTTCACCGTCCTCTTTTTGTCTCTCGCAGCTCTGAATAAGTCTGAATTGAATTCAGCCTCCTTTATTTGTACCTCTGCTACATCCAGCAGCTTTGCACACATTTTTTATTATTTCATCAGGTTGATATTAAGCAAAGCTAGCTACATTATCATTTAAAGCTGTAGTCTTTTCATTGTCTGGATCCTTGCAAAGTTTGACAGGAGGTGCAGATCACAGCTGAGCAGTGTGTGAAAGACAAGGGTGTATTGCTAAGGACTCTTAACAGACAATAGTTTTTCCCACAGAAAATAAACAAACGTGTTTTAAAACCTTTCTTTCCTGTCATCCACACACACACACTCACACACACACACTCTCATTCTGTGGACGGAGGATCAATCAAGAGAACAACAGGCCCAACCTGTCAACTGAGGCACAGTCTGAGTCCGATCGATCCAGAGTCAGATCTTATTGATGCACACTCTATTTGGGTTAGAACTCTCTCTCTCTCTCTCTCATACACACACACACACACACACACATTTAAGTGCCCACATACACACACACACACACATGCACACACACAATGTACAGACAGAAACACTCCACAGACATGAGTCATAAGCTCGAGGCAGGAATCTGTTATAGTGGCGTTGGTCCTAGTTGCTAATCTGTCTCTACCACATAGATGCTGGGCTGGGGTTTTCATGAGTGTGTGTGCGTGTGCATGCGTGCGTGCGTGTGAGCAAGTGTCTGTGGAAAATACGGAGGGAGTTGAGGAATAAAACAGGCAGCTTTAAGAGTCACAGTTCTGCAGTTAACCTGCCAGCGCTGGAAATAAAAAGACTCGGAGAAGATGGAGAGGTGGCGCGAGGGAGAGAGAGATGAAGCTGTCAGTGCCGCTGTGCCTCGCTCCCTCTCCGCTGGATGTGAATGACCATCAGCCTCTTTCATACCGAGCAGCTCAAACAACTTGAAAGAGATTTGATTTGTGGCACATTTTCTTGATGTTTTTTTTTTTTTTTTTTTTTTTCTGGTTCGTCCATGTCCAGCGGTGCGTTTTCCAGAAGTGTTGCTGCCAAAGGATTGTCATAAATTCTGCTGAACAAGGTGCCGTTGGGAGTTTTGGTGTTTCTGAGCGTTGACAGATGTTAACAACTACCATCATAAATGAAATGTTATGACTTGTGCTCCCTGAAGGAGGGGAGCGAGGTGCAGTGCTTAACGCGCGGGACACGACGCCCTCGCGCGGCCTGAGTGATGTTAGCTCGTGCCTTTGGCAAGAAGAAATACCTATACTTGGAAGGGGCGGGCCAAGAGGTGTGGCTAAAGATGGTTCTGTGGGCGGGGCAGTGACTCATCTGGGTTTTTAGCTCCACCCAAATCCAGGCAGTTTCCATAGTGAGGCACCGTGGAATGGGTGAACCAGGGATTGTTCCATGTTAAAGTCTAAGACGTTCTCCTGTTTGTCCAAACCGTGCGAGGTTAGCTCGCTCTCCAGCGTGTCATCATCTTCAGCCAGCCAATCAGGCTCAGACTTGGTTAGCTCCGTTAGCCCAGCAAGCAGGAGCCACCTCATCCCTCTCTGGATCAGTCCAACCTTGGGGTTCAAATTATACTTCATCACTCTACTCTATATGGTTTCAATGAAATAGACACAGCTTAGAAATTAATAACCTCCAGTTCAATTAACGTTGTCAAATTTTGCGTGGACAGTGAACTCACCATCGTCACCGGGGGTCCAAACACACAGACGAGTTTACTTCCAGACAACATGGCCTTTGGGATCTCATCGGGTCTAGTGCCTGTGTTTGCCCCTCCCTCTTCAGGCCGCCCCAAACCAACCCGCTCCCCTGTGTGTGTTTGGGTCCAGCACGGCCCCGCCTGCGCTCCAGTGATGCCCAGTTGTGTCTCAGCTAATTAAAGCTGAAATATTGATACTTCTGTGAATTATGCAGAGGGAATAATTAGATAGAAACAACGGTAAACACAAGTACACCTGCACCACAGATGAAGGAGAGAGGGAGGGAGATGATGTGGCCTTTATTCCTCTGGCTCTTTGCCATTTCTCTCTCTCTCTCTCTCTCCCCCCTACCTTCCCCCCCTTTTTTTCATTCCCTTTCCTGCATGTTTATATCACTCCCTCCACTTCTTGCCTGACGTCTCTGTCCTTGACTCTGCAGTGTTCATCTCTCTCCCAGTTTCATCCTTCCTTATTTCCTCCTTCCGTCACTCCGCCCACCCTTCTCCGTAGCCTGCTTGATTCCTCCCTCGCTTCCTCCTGTACCTGCTATTTCCTCTCCTCTTCTCTGCACCGCACCCATTAGACTTCCCTCTCTCCCTGTTGCTATGACATTAGCTGGATGTAGCAGTGTCAGGCCGGTCTTGAGGGATGAGACTAAAGAGCTAAGTCTTGCTCTTTTCATTTAATTACTCCTCCCTCTCTTTTTCCCCTCGCCCCCTCCCCTCCCAGTCTAGTTCCCCCTGTACATCACACCCTGTCCTCCTTCCCCTCCCTTTCTTTTTTTGTCTCCCTACTCCTCCTTTGTCTGATCCTCATTTTCTACCTGACTCTACCTGTCTTCCCGCACGCATCCTCTCCCCCGCGCTCGCTCCATCTTCAACTTGCAGAAAGAGGAGGAGACAAGAGGGACATTAACATCACGCCCACATCCTTCCTTTGAAAACGGGTGCATCGTGTGGGATCCGTCAAAACTCCACTTCCTCATTGTTTTTCACTGGCGAATCAATCCGTTACGAGGGTGACGTGTTGTGCGTTGTAAACCTGTCCCCTATTCCAGATGTGCGCACGTCTGCACGTGCACGCTGTGTTAGGGTCTGCGTGTGTGCCAGTTTTCTGTGTTGGCCTAGGCTTGACCTTGATTACCATGGTGACAGAGAGGCTCCTCATTAGTGGTGCACTGGAGGAAACAGTTTGGTAATGAGGGAGCAGTATTGTCCTTAGGCTCACACACACACACTCATAGATGCCAATGCACCACTTTGTATTAGTGCTTGCATGCACCTGCTGACACCTTCGCTTATGCAATATCTCCGACAAAAGTCCCATGTACACATAGAAACACCCCCCCCCCCCCCCACATCTCAATCTCATGGTCCCCCACTCAGTTGTCTCGCCTCACCTTCTGTTTAGTGTTTTTTTCTCTCCCACACACATTCTGCCTCACCCCCACCCCCTCCCCCCTCCGTCTCTGCGCACCTCTCTGTGTTCTGCCCACCACGCCGACCCTGGAGCCCACCGGGTTCCAACGTGTCGGCCTCTGGCGATGGTGCTGTGTTAATTGATTCTGATTTGGCAGAAAACTTTTGGGAAATTTCAGTGTCACGTCTGACATGTTTCTATCAGCTGAGGCTCATGGGTACTGAAGTAACCTAACCCTTCCAAAGGACAATGAGACATAAAGTTGAAAATAATTTCAATTGGAGGTTGTGACACAAAATTAGGATTTCACCCAAGAGTAAGTTGATCAGGTTTCCAAAATGTGTGTAGTCTGTAGTTGAAAGAATGCATTAGATTAGTTTTGCATGTATTTATTTTATATTCATTCATTCATTCATTTTTCTGGCTGTAATATTTCCAAATATGAATTAAATATGTTCATAAAAACAATACCTGGAGGAAGCAGAACCAAAAAATAATAATAACATTTCACTCCTGGTCACACGCAGAGTGTAATAAATGGAGATGTAGTGGAGCAGTGGTCAGAGAGACGGGCCAGCGCAGGAGGACATGTTTGATCAGGCGTGGTGTTGGTGACTCTCCAACAGAGAAGAAATAACACCTGACCATTCACAGAGAGCTTGTTCTCATGTAAAAATACATGTGATCCAGCTTCAGGTTGTGCACGTCGCTCATGTTCTGCATTTCCTGCAGGGCCTCCAGCAGAATCCTACATGTCATCACAGAAGCGGGTTTTTTTTTTTTTTTTTAATCAACAGTTACACAACCGCACACGTGTGATGTGTTTCCACAGGTAGCCTTCTCTGCTAATGAAGGATTGGCTGTTATGAATTCAACAGGCAAGTCAGTGAGAGCCTGTGATCTCTCCTGGTGGCCTCAAGAGACTGAGCGTGCGTGTGCGTGTGCTTAGTGCGGTTATTGTGTGTGCGAAGCATGAGCTACATGAGCATGGACGTGTGCGTTTGGTTCTCCCATGTGTGGGGTCAAAAAGCGCAGAGTGCAGAGGGGGGCAACTCCCTGTTACAGCAGACAAACGTGATTGGCCAGTGTCGCCGCCCTGAGACAGCTGGATAGGCTGTGGGGTTCAGCAGCCTGTGCAGCGGGCAGGTAGGGGGAGGGTCTTTGCTGTGCTCTGTTGCTAGGTTACAGGTATATCCAATAGATGTGGAGATAAAGAGATAGAGTAGAGATAAGGACGAGGATGGGTGTGGATCTGTGTGCGTGTGAAACGTCGCGGGGACCTGGTTACAGTCACGTTAGAAGGACTTCATGTCCCCACTGAAAACAGCTGGTTATGTAAATCAATTTTAGGGTGGACGTGTGATTTATTGTGAGGCTAGGTCAGGTTAAGTGTTAGGGTTAGAGTATTTAGGGTAGACCCGGTCTCCTGGCAATGACAGTAAATCAATGGAAGATGCTCTGAAGTCATGGATGCATGACTCTGTGTGTGTGTGTGTGTGTGTGTGTGTGTGTGCGTGTGTATGAGAGGGAGGGTCGGGGGTGGGTGGGTGGAGGAGTGAGACAGAAGGGGAGTGACCAGTAAGTAAGAAGGAGGTGAAATAAACAGCTTTATTGTGTTTAAGGGCAGACTCTTCATCAGTCCAACATTTCAGATTAAAACCAATTGAAATATGCTGTTCTGTTTAAACTGACACCAGATCTTCGTTTTGGAGGATTTGTATGATATAGATTGTCCAGGTGTAGCAGTGTGATTGTTACTGGCCAGACTGATCCCAGGCCTGTGGTTGGCTCGTAATTCATTAAAAGTGCTGTTATATTAAACACACACTGCTCTGGGAACAGCTGTTCTGCTGCACTTAGATTGCAATCACAGAGCGGTCAGTCGCCACTAATCGGGGTCATTTATCAATCCGGAAGCCCACACACACCCACACACTCTCACACACACACACACACACACACACTGATCGATGGCTGGGCTGGGCCGGTAAGAGGGGTTGATGGGTGCTTGGCTGATGCTGTGTGTGTGTGTGTGTGTGTGTGTGTGTGAGCGTTGGCAGGAACACAGTGATGGCTGGGACTACACAAAAGCTAAAGATCTGTAAAGATTAACCTCGAGTCGACTCAGACGTGTCCGTCTTCTCACTTACAAACTGATTGGGCTGTTGACTTCACTGCTCAGAGTGAAGAAGCTGATTAATTTGTACTACATACAAATGAAATTAATCACCTTTTATTATACTATACTAGTGCTTATACCTTACCACGCCTCATTTTAATCTATACGCATCTGTCTGATCTCCATGACAACTATCTGCTCAGGAGGACCACGAGATGCAGTTGAGCTCTCTTGACGTCCGAGTCCGAGTCTTCTTTGTTTACGGCGCCGCGTTTATATTTCGAGACAGAGCAGGCTGGAAAAACTACAGAGGAAGCCTGGACCCTTTCATTTCGACAGTTGCATTCTCACATTCAACCTCATCGGCCTCATCGGAGAACGTCAGCAGATTCCCCAGAGTTCCGTTACTTAAGAGGTAATAGCGTTCATGGAAAAGAATTATTATCTTAAACAGACACTCTGTGTCCGCTGCTGTGATCATACACCTGTTTCATGGCAATCGGCTTCTTTCCAAATTTGAAATGGGCAAAGTCAAGATTTCCATGTAGTAAATCAACAGTTCCTCAGGGATCGATGCACTGGCTGCTTCTGATGCACTGCCGCCCCCCACCCATGGGCCCTCTGTAAATACCTGGTTCACACTGCTAAACCGAGCAGGCTGAGCGTGGATTGGATCTGGTGAGCATTTCCCACACTGTCCTCCATGTTCTCCCGGCCAAGAGCCTTTTGGCTGTCGCAAGCTGTCAGACTGCTGAGAGGAGGAAAGAACGAGAGCAGTGAGACAGAGGGAGGAACAATGATGGAGGAGGAACTTTTGATTTATTCCAGTGTAGCGCTAATTTTAGAGAAGATGAAAATCCCTTTTTTGTCAATATGTCCCATCATTGTTTGCTTTAAACCTGCGCCTCCACGTCATTCAGCTTTTCTTGTCTTTTTTCCCTTCTTTTCCGTAACTTTATAATCTTTACTCCCGCTCTCAAACTTGAACCTAAAGTTTCCTTTGTTGGTTCACCTCTCCCCTGCTGGTCATCACACATTCCTTCAGCTTTAACTCCTCTGCTCACTCTGTCTCCATTTCTTCCCGTCTCCCTTCCTCATACTGCTGATTCATAATCTCTGTTTGGACAGAAAACAGAGGGAGGGAGCTTCTGTCCTGATGAATAACAACAGGAATTGGACTAGAGAGAGAGAGCGAGAGAGAACGAGAATGGGATATTCAGACGGCCTCCTTTAAACAAACTGCCTGTCTGGCTGGCACCGTGTCCCTCAGTCTGTCTGCCAGACTGTCACCGACTGTATTTCTGTCTGTGAACCAAACTTTCCACACATCGTGTGGTCAGGCCGACCAGGTTTGTCTTACTACAGCTATTCTGAGGCTTGCCGTCCAGCTGCCTGTGTAAATAACATGGCCGGGCTCTGTTGTCGTCTTCTTCTCAACACCTGGCCCCCGACGGCGCGAGGAGAGACGAAGGAGAAGCAGAAAGAGAGAAATGGAAAGGGAAGGAGGAGAACAGTGAGCGATGGATAAGCAGATTATACGGCATCAGGGATGGACGGGGGACAGCTCTGTAGGACAGACAGGGGTCAGACTCCTGAGATGGACAGGTTACCCTTACTGGAGATAAATATGACGTTTGGGGGGTCTATACTCCCCCTCCCTCGCTTAGTGCTGGAGTAATCGATTACAATCCAGAGGTCCTGATATAACACTGAAATATCTGTAGCATCATTTATCAATTACTATAATAAGAAAAAGGTAATATACATGAGATGAGGGTTAAAACGTGGGATGACCCAGTGGTTGTGTGTTTGTTTGCTTTTTGTCCGACATGCTGCGATGAAAAAAAAAAAAAAAAAAAAATGTAGGTCAAAGATGAACAATTTGCAAATGAGGCGGAGAAGGCCGAGGGGGACTGGGACATAGCTGCACGGCTGCAGGTCATATAGGTGTGTGCTGGGGTTTTTTTTTCTCCCCAGTGGCCATTTTTAGAGCCCACTCTGCGTAATGAGCCCAGCAGGACCACGGGGATGGGCCTGCATCAGATATCGTGCACGGCCAAGATCACACGGGCATCGGGCTTCTGCTCACGCACAGAGACACACGCAACCTGTCGTCGTCCGTGGGCCTGAGTGTGCGTGTGTGCGTGCAGCTGTCAGAGGACAGTCGAGGGAGGGCAGGGAGAAAAGTACGACCAGGCCTCCCTCCCTCCCTCCCTCCTTTTCCATGTTTGCATTTGATCAGTTCTGTTTGCTGCACCATCCGTCCACATCCCAGATTAGGTCCTCGCCTCATTCGCACGACAAATTAGAACATTTGTTTTACGTCTTAATGAACCTTTCCTAACACTCAGCCGGGTTCTCTCTGCCGTCCTCCCCTCCTCTTCCCCCTGTAAGAGAGAGAGGACAGGGTTGCCAAGGGTCATAAATGTCTTATATATTTAGCTTCCCCGAATGTTTTAAATAGCTCTGCTTCGTGCCAACTTCACAAATTTCAGATAAATCTGCTTTTGTTATTCGTCAGAGCCTATAATTCATAATCCCAACACAAAACTCCGCTTTTCCCGAGCTTGGCGGGGGACCATCAAGGTGCAATTTGCTGCTGATGTGATTAAATAAAACAGCGCTTATATCCGCGATGACGTGTCCTTTTAATCTCTCTCCCCCCCCCCTGAGGTGTGTCGGATTCTTCAAATCAGCTTTGCTATTGTATAAGCCTGATTTTCTTGTGAGAAAGGGTGAATGAATGGACGGGTTACACAGTGTGAGTGAGTCACTATCAAAGCTGTTTGTGTGTGGACTGACTGGCTGCCCGTGGATGCGTGTGTGTGTGTGTGAAGAGAGGCAGCAGTAGATCAAACGCACACACGCAGAGGTCCCGGCAGGGCGCAACTCTGATCGTCACCACAACATCCGCTCGGGCTGTAAACGGAGGGACAGTTGGCCATGACAATAATGAAGCCCTGATTATATGTTGAGTTGTGAGCTGGTGGGACTGGTGCAGGTCGCTCTGTGCACATTGAGTGCCATTGTTCTTGATGATGTATTCTTTGGTTGTAACTTCTCTCCTGAGGATGGACCTGTATTTCCAAATCTAAATCTAAACAAGAATTATTATGAACATAACTATAAAATGAACTACGGACCATTACATGATGATTTCTTTGTTTCCTTTGAAAGTAAATAAAAGAAAATATGGACAACAACTCCCCAGTGCTCAGTGGATTGTTAAAAATAACATGATTGTAATATAATTATAATATTAGGGAATAAATATATAGCACTTGTTTACGACATGTGCAGAAATGAAGACACAATTAAACCAGCCACCGTCACTGCAGGTGACAGAGAGAAGATATGATGCAGAGGCAAACGACCCAGAGAAATGCCTGAGGGGCGCAGGTCCAATTCACTTCATTTGAACTCATCAAACCTTGTTAAACATCGTCGGGCTCATCAGGAGCGCCGTGACTTCACGGGAAGAAGAACAGAGCTTTCAGCGACTAACTCCGAAACAGACTGAAGGACGGACGAACCCGAGCCGCCTCCAAGTTCCCCGTCATCAGCAGCCGTGTAGGTTTAGTTTCTCTTTAGTTTCTGAGGCTGTTTAAATGGACCCTCTCTTTATATTTCATCTGGAAACTGCTCCACAGGAGCTGGCCGCCTCTGCCTCAGACGGGCTGGAGACGATGCCTCTCGCTGTGGAAATGTGTTGAAGCTCTGATGCTTAATTCACATCAGGTTTTTTTTTTTTCTCCCCTCCAAAGGACGTGTCCAGTTCTTCAGCCCGCTCACACCTTCCCCTCCCTCCGCCCCCCCCTATGCTGGGTCTCATCGATCCAACCACGTCTCCCGCTCCCGCATGTCATCTTTTTTCTTTGACACAGCTCTCCTCTCTCCTCTGCTTGGTATTCTGGGGTGGGAACGCATGCACCATCTCAGACCCATCAGCTGCGATCGGAATGCTGCACCACGGCTCCGGGAAATGGAGGGATGAGAAGAGGGAGAGGAGGGAGAGAGAGAGAGAGAGAGGGCAGGTCAGTGGCTTGTCCACATCCTTCTGGGACCAAAGCCTCAGACTGACAGAGGGAGAGAGGAGGAGGAGGAGGAGGAGGAGGAGGATGAGGAGGGGGAGGAAGGAGAATGGGAGTGGACGAGCTTTTTATTTTTCTGTGGCCACTTTCGTTGATGTGCAGTTATATTTAAATCAGCCTCAGTGGGACATTCAAGGAGCATGCACATTCTGAAACATTTTTATTCAGAGCTCAAAACATTTGATAACTAATATCTGAGTCTTTCCATTATGCCCCTATATGGCCCTCAGTGAGGAGGAGGTCACAGGTCACTAGTCCTCCTGACCATGTTTGAATCCACTCAGACAGGGAAAACACATGCAGGGGCGAGAGAGAGCTGTACACATAAGCAGATGCCTCAAAAAATCCCAAAACTAGAACAAAAGTGCTGTTGTGCAATGCCATTATCTGTGTGTGAATCCATCCAGCGTCAGCCGCTCAACCACACCTGTTGTGTCTAAGTTGTGGTTCTGGCCACACAACAACTGAAGTACTTAAGCTTGGGTCATAAACGGAGGATATATGTCATACAGTGTTTAACCCAGATGATGGTATCCTATGATTTTTTTCTTGAAAACCCTGAGCAGTGCGCTTTCCATCACACGTTCTTTTTTCTTTTTTAAACCTACCGTGGGGGGGGGGGTCTTTGTACCGTCAGCTGACTCTCCTCCCTTCAGCGGCTCATCATCCCGTTCTTCCCCTGTCAGAGCGGAGGGAGACCCAGACGAGTCACTGATCATATCGATGTTTTCTCTCTTCTTCATTTATCACTCTTTCTTTTGCTCCGGAGCCTCTGTGTGTGTGTGTTCTCCCCCATGGCTTCCCCCTACAGCAGCGCGTTGCCGTGGTAATTAGCAGTTGTCTTAAACAGACAGATAGAATAAGGGAGAGTGACGGGCAATTTTCCCACAGCTCCCTTCTCCCTGTGTGTGTGTGTGTGTGTGTGTGTTCTGTAAGCACGCACCTGTATTCCTCTCTCTGAGGCTCCCTCCGCTCCTTCCTCTCTCCTTCTCTTCCTGTGAGTTTGCGTTTGTGCATGGCTGAGTGTGAGTGTGAGTGTGTGTGTGTGTGTGTGCGCGCGCTCGGTGGTGAATTACCTGACAGACCGTGTTAGTCCAGGATGGGAGTGGGACAGTCTCATCTCCTGCTCCTGTGTCGGCCATTTGTGATGTCAGGTGTCACTCTGGCCTTCCTCGGGGAGGGGTCACTGCTGTGCCCCTCCTCTCCCAGCATGCACCTCGTTACCTCCTCGCTCCGTGGTTGCCGTCCAATTAATCCTCTGCGCTCTCTTGCAGGCCGGGATGATCAGGACGGAGCAAGAGGAGTTCTTCATCGAGCCGGTGGAGAGGGGCGATGGAGTCATAGAAGAGGAGGCCGAGGGAGGAGGAGGAGGAGGAGGAGGACGGACGCACATCGTCTATCGCTCCTCGGCCGTGAAGAAGGCGCCGATTGGCAGCGAGGCGGCAGACTTCCACGCTAGAGGTCAGTCTGCGGCTGGCGCTAGGCCGCGCTCCGCACGCACACACACGCCCCTACACGTGCACGCTTCAGCTCCACCTGAAGTTCCCCATGCTTCACCCTTACACATCTCTCCTCCTCCTCCTCCTCCATTAAACCGTACACAAGCATTGTTCCCTCGTGCACACCTGATTGTGTAATCACATCTGACTATTGTATGGAAACACAGTGTGCGTGCGCCCTGCTGTCAAAGAGATTACACCCACCCTCACACACATCCTCCCGTCTCTGCGCTAATTTTCCAGTGTGAATTGGTAACACCCTCCTTTTATAGATTCATCCCACTGCTTTAACAATTAAGAGCCATCAGTCTTCTGGCTTCTCATTGCGCCCGCATCAATTTCTCAGCGCGCAGATTAAATAAATGAACACAGAAACCACGAGAGGGGACATTATTCTAAAAGAGCCTGCATCCACTCGGATTACTGGGAAAAAATCTGTATTCAAAACGGCTTTAATACTCAGGATGTGAGCGCGTCATTACAAATTATATTTTCATCTCTTCGTCTGTTTTCATTTGTATTACGGTCGAAACTTGTTTATTCGGGACGAAATTAGAAAAATAAGCTCCTAGTGTGAATAGTTTTAAAGCTGATAATGAAACGTTTTCTCCGAGGACGAGATGAGGGGTTGCACTTGAATGAAATTAATCAAAGGCATTTATCTCACATGCTTTTGTTTTACTTTCTCTTTTAGCTGAACTAACACAAATTTCAAGTTTGCAATCTCCATGCAATAATATTGATTTTTAACTTCCAGCCGCGAATGAACCAGACTTCAGAAATGTTGCCCCTTCGAACCCACTGACTCTGTTTGTGCAGCTCCCCGCAGTAACACACGCATGTAGAAAGACGTGTTCCAATCTTTTATTAATCTAAAGCCGGAGAGGAACACTTAACGTACGTGAACGCAGAGGATGTCGAGCAGCGGCGTTACAACACGTTCGGAAATCCTCTCGGACAGACCAGCAGCTCTCGCATGAGGAAACATGAGAAAATAAACAATTCATGGGAAAATGGTCTTTCCAGTTGTGTTGTGGAGAACTTGGCATGCATGGAGAAAAAAATGTTTCTGCGACGCGTGCCCAGGGCTTGTGTCTGTGGAAGCGCTCGCTGGGACTAATCCCAGGCCCAGGAGCCGATCGCTTGTGACCCCGGCCGGAGTAACAATATTCCCAAAGAGTTTTTCACAGGTGCCACTGGACTGCTTCATAACGAGTGGGTTTCACGTGTTTCATGTGTCTGCCTATTCTAAGCGGTTGATTTAAGAATGTCTAATAATACACAGAGAGAGAGAGAGAGAGAGAGAGAGAGAGAGAGAGAAAGAGTTTCCATAGGAACACCCAGTGAGGACAGACTGCATTAAAGTAACACAGATCAGCTCCCACTGTTACTGATACCTGGCAGTACATCAACACACACACACACACACACACACACACACACGGAAACTCAGACTCATATAGGATGTATCCACATTCAGCTTACACAACTCCCTTGATCATTACACTTGTGAACACACACCCATGCTGGCTGCACACAGACACACACACACACACACACACACACAGTGCCTCTCACTGCTCCTGGCTGCCTTTGAATCCTTCTTTCTAATGAAGAGTGGGGTGCAGATCAATAGCGTAGGACAGGAGCGGCCGCAGTGTTTGTATGTGTTTGTGCGCACGGCGTGGGCACCACTTCTGTGCTTGTCTGGATTCGAGTGCTGGGATTTTCAAGGCTACGCAGGCAGACATGCTCCCTGCAGCACCTCATGTGGATCGCTCTTCTTCTTCTTCCCGTCCCCTCCGTCTCAGTTATTCTCAACCACAAAGTTATGTAAACATACGCTTTCACCTTCCGGTTGTTACATCATTGCCGCTGTAATGTTACACGCTCAGGAAGCACGTTACGGTCCAACCTGCCCTTTGGTCTGCAGAAGCTTCTCTCCGCCCCCTAGAATCCGATCAGTCGCTCCGCTTAGATTCTTCTTCTCTGACCGTTGATCAATCAGGAAAAATTGTGAATTAATTTGTAAATCAATCAATCATTTCTGGAGCTCTTCTTTGCACGAGCGTGCTCAGTCCACAGCCAGTTATTGAATGTTGGACTCATTTCCTGGCTAAAGACACAGGGAAGGAAGTTATATTTAGCAAGGTAATAGAGGAGCTCAAGAAGGAGAGAAAGGGAGATGAAGACGGAGCAGGATTGATCGGCTTCTCACACCGTGCGCTGAGGAGGTGTGAATCAATGTCCTAAGTGGAGAGAGCAAGCTTTATTATTAATGTGGCACATTTGTCAATTAATCGCTGCGGCGATGGAAAACGAAGGATTTCCGTTCATTTTTCGCTCGGCGGACGCAACGCGATCCTCCAGTCTGTCTTCACTTCTCCTTCTTTTATCGCTCTCTGTCGTCAGTGTGCCCCCTGTTCCGTCCCCTTCTTGTCTCGGTCCGGCTTCACTCGCTCACCTCTCTGCAGACGCGCGCACGCGTGTGTGTTTCTTGTATTTTCCGGGGCTGGACGGTGAAGGTGGAGTTTAGTGTTGTGTGTCCTGGGAGACTGGACTGTCTGTGTGGGTGTGTTGTTGCTTCGGCTGCATCGTGCACACCAGCGTGCGTGCGTGTGTGTCCAGGGTACTGAGACATGCCCAGACAGATGGACGACCAGAGGGCTTTTTTCCCATAATCCCCCTCACCTAGTCTGCTACCTTTATTCAAATCTCACATTAATATTATGCCTAAATGTCGCCAGTTTTCAACATCACCTTGTTTTTGTTTTTTTTATTCTCTAAAGCAAAGATTTGCTGCTTCATGCCGTGTTTTGATTCCGTGCTCCCAGCCGCCGTATACACTCAGCTATGGATTTGTGATAGGAAAATATAGTCCTTTGCACACCGACTTGTTTTCATTGACATTTCAGCTGCATTGTTCCCAAGTCAGAGAGGCTCCCCGCAGCCTCCGGGGCAAAGGGATCGCAATTAGCTGGTGGGCTGCCACTGGGCGGAGGCCCGAAGCAGCTTCACTGGACCTGATGCGTCTGCACAAAAACCTGGAGGTTTTTTTTTTGCTCTGTTGTGCCGCGTCGTTCCGGGCCGTCGCTGCGTTGTCGCCAGCGGAGCCACGTCCCACGCTGCTGGCGCGGTGACCCGTCAGTCGGCCTCCGCCCAGACTAAGAGGAAGTTGAAGAGGGTCAGACAGAGGCCAGCGGTGCTCGTCACCGCAGCTTAATGTCTGCCTCTCGCATCCAGAAAATGAAGGGGCCTCCCTGGAGAACCCGCTCTCCCCCCTCCTCTCTTCTCCGGCTTGTTCCCGTCCACCGTGTGAAACGAGGATAGTGGAACAGTGCACGGTTTTAAGAGGAGACTCGTGTTTAAGCACTTAGAGATGTGAGCAAACACACGTACACAACTCATAAATGGCTTCATCCTCCGAGTGTGGCGCGGGGGGGTGGGGGGCATTTTGCAGTGCATCTCAAATCGCTTCCTGAAAAACACTCATTCCTCCGACGTCACCGAAGGCCTATTTCAGTGATTGTGCTAGGAACATCCTCTCATCTCTGTCCTTTGGTGGGTGTGGACAAATCTGAAGGAAAGTCAAAGACACAGCTGAGGTCTTAATTCTGTCCTCGCCAGTATAAATCTGTGCTAAAAAAGCCATCAGCCATTCATCTTATTGGCAGCGCTCGACGCGAGGAGGTGCTGTGTCACATTTGTCGGGATTTGGACAAATATCTGCGATCATGTCAACTTTTCAGTTTCTCTCACTTGTGGGTTTAAAGCATCAAGTATCGCGTTCCCCGAGAAATCCCATTCCAGCAGCGTCTTCCTTTTTCAGCCTGAAGCAAAGATGGCTGAGCCCTCTGCTGTGGCGGGGTTCAGGAGCCTTGAGTCTGCTGTTTCAAATAGGCCGTTCTTCCACGGGGAGCTCCCAAACAGTTTAGCCTATGTAAACAATGCCAGGGCTCGCCCGAGGCCCAGTGTTTATAGCGTGAACGCCCTGAAGCTCGGGCCCCGACGCCTTTCAGGATCTGGAAACACAAACCTCTGTCAGCCATCACAGTGCAAACTTAAGGCTTAGTTTGAAACATGTAACCTTACAGTGATATTAACACTGTGAGCAGGCGCTTTCAAGTGATCAGTGCATTTCTTTTTTTCTTTTTTTTTTTTTTACAAAACCAGTTTTTCTGAAATAATAATAATGTGTAATTCTCTATTATGTGTGATCAGCAGTGTGTTTCAGTGCATGGCCAGCAGAAGCACACGTACACAACAGACAGGTGCACGCACTCTCATGCACACACCCAGATACAGTATGTGTGTGTGTGTGTGTGTGTGTGTGAATGAGTGCAGGCCCAGGTGTGCCTCTGGGAGGAAATTACAGTGCTTGGAGGGGAAGTTTTCCAGCAGACAGCTGCTTCCTCTCTCCCTCTATGTGGCCACTGGCTGTATCCCTGGAGAGCACGACTGG
The DNA here is from genome assembly GCA_016785235.1 of Pseudorhombus dupliciocellatus. Lineage (NCBI taxonomy): Eukaryota > Metazoa > Chordata > Actinopteri > Pleuronectiformes > Paralichthyidae > Pseudorhombus > Pseudorhombus dupliciocellatus. The sequence goes on from JAFBJW010000117.1 coordinate 296,379, forward strand.
CTTATTACCACACTGAGCATGTGTGTGTGTGTGTGCACTCATGCATTACTGTGTGTGTGTGCTCCCCCGTGCGTTTGCAGGTTTTATTCCTCACCTGTTTTACCCATGACTGACTGACAGCATTTGTGCGTCTGCTGGTGTGTGTGTCCCTTTGTGCGGTTCCTCCCTCCGGCTCATGCGACTCCTCACCTGCTCGTCAGCTCCCAGCAGGCCCTGCAACGAGCCGTCACCGCGCGCCACCGCGCCGCCTCTAAAAGGAACAGGACTCTGGGGATAATCGCGGGGTGCGGCTGACCTCTGCCCCCCCCCCCGTCTGCAGCCGTCACTGCCGCACTGACCCACTCCCACTGCCTGTGTCCGTCTGCGAGACAAAGAGAGGGAGAGTGAGCAGGGGATGGGTTGGAGAGGAAGGGACGCCTCGGAGGGATGAGGAGGAAGAGTGTTATTACAGCCTCAGTGACTGGGAGAGCATCACTGTAATTACGGCGATCATAGTCGTTTAAAAAGATCAGCACCTTCTGAGCCTCAGCTGTGTCACTGTCATATTTCAGAAACTTTTAACTCTTCGAATTCTCATATTGACAACAATCAGGTTGTGTGCAGCACTGAAGCTAAAGCTTCTCCGTCTGACCACGTCCCTATAGTTCTGGTTCTGAGATGGATTACTGATTCACACCCCACCCCTGTAACTCTCAACCAGAGACTCTTGGTTTTTTCCATTTTTGGATTTTATTTTTTCTCTCCTCCAAGCACATTAACTTATTTATTCTTTTTTACAATTTTATTTTCTATTTTTATTTTTTCCACACACACACACACGGAATTTTTTTCAACTTTTATATTTATTAACAATTATACCTCAGCAATAATATGTGTGTGTGTGTATATATATATATATATATATGTAATCCTTTTATTAATGTCTGCCGTATTGCTCCGTGCATACTTCTTACTCCGTCTTACGTCTCGCTGCTCTCTTGTGCCTTAAATCGCCCCCTGGGGATACATAAAGTTTTCTGAATCTGAATGTAGAAGAGGGACTAAATGTTGGGTTAGAATATTTCAAATGTATGTTTGTGTAGGATAATATTATAAACCCTATAATTAGGTGATTTATCTGTCTGCTCTTCAACATGTGATTAGTCTGCATACATTTTTCCCCCTAACAACCCCCTTTAAAGGAAACCTCCTTTTTAAACATGTGAAAATATACATATGGTGCCTTTTATGGATTATAATAAATATTAGCAAGGGAAATGTGGAGTCCATGCTACTGGCTGACCATCAAATTGCAGAGTACACGTGAAAGAAAACAAGACCCATTCATCCCAAACTTCCCTTTCTCGTCCACTTGTGTTGCTAAGCTTTTATTTTTCCACCCTTTACGTGGAGGAGGACGCTGGGTTAGCTCAGCCAGAGCTAGAGACCATGCAGGACCAAAGTTTTTCAAACCTTCTTAACTCGGACTTATCGCCGTTATAGCGCTATAATTTTCGGGAGTGAAACATGACACGTGTTCTCGCTCTGGCTGCCCTGTGACTCCATCATCAGCAGAAAACAGGCGGCAGCAGGGTTGTGCGTTCGCCGAGCACAGGGGGCTGCAGGCGAGCAGCTGAGGGCTTTGAGCTGGCGCCCAATTTGCATATTCATAAATCTGTGAATACTAAATGAGGCAAAGGTGTAGAGTTACATCCAAACCTTTTCAAGGCCATGCAGGGATTTTATTTTAGAGGGGGGGAAAAAAAAAAAAACCTCTAAATATGTCATATGGCTCAGAGATGAGTTTAGTGGTTTAATAAATGTCAGCAGAGGAACTTTTAACTGCTGAACAGAGGAATGGTTTATACGCTCGGTTTAAAATAATAAATAAATGAAATAATTATGTTTAATTAACAACAAGGCGAGTAAATGTGCTCTGCCTATGAAAGGACATTTTCCATTTGAGAAAATAAAATTTCTACATGGAGTTCAAAGAGCAACATGCGGCATCTGAACTATGAGAGTGTGTATATACACATATATTATAATAATATCATGCCATGTTAATTATGGAGCATGCCATGGGGTTCGCGCACACATGCACAGCAGGTACGGTTATGTGACTACACTTACATGCAACAGAGCTCCCTGGAGGTGCCCAGTGTTCTGTGTTAGCATCAGTTATGTAAGCAGTCAACCTCAGGGACAGAAGCTCATGGAAGATGAGATGGCGTGTGACTTCTGTCCTCCCACTACTGTCACAGGGCCGCACACGCGCGCACGCACACGCACTGCGTTAAATCTGGCGCCGCTCAGAGACGTGTGGGAGCTGCTGCCGCCGCTGAATAAGCTTCCTTGATGCGCACACTTGAGCATTGTTTTCTCACGTTAAAGCTTCCATGGGAGAAAAAAACGTTCCATTAATTGGAGCTCGGCGTGGAACGGTTCGGTGACTCCAGCCGACATCAAGAGGAACTTAGATCTGATAGGCCAGAATAAAAAAAATAAAAAAAACACCTGGGCGCGCAGGGCCTTTAAATTGCAAAATAATGGTCCTTAGGTTATTAAGCAGCCACTCACTAGAACATGAAATAGCTAGTTAATGTAGCTGTGTAAAGAGGATGTAATACTGTGGCAGCAGATTCAGAGGTTAATGGAGCCTCTCGTGTGAATGAGGCTTTCATGGCTCTGGAGACCCAAATACTTCCTCTGCTGTTACTGCAGTTTCTTTGCCGTGTGTGTGTGTGTGTGTGTGTGTGTGTGTGGTAGTTATCTCCTTCACTGAGGAGTAAACATGTTCCTCAAGTGCAAAATCATTAGAGTCATGGTGGAGTGTGTGGTTTCGCCCTCTCCGATGTTTGTGTCTGTGATGAAATCTATTTTCATGAAAATTGTTTATTTAGTAAAAGAAAATATCCCCGAAGCCAAAAAATATCAAGGAGCGAAAATGAAGGCTTGCCTTTGCATGTTGTAGAAACAATCTAACGCCGATTGTCGTTGGTTATCACCTCCTCTGGACACTTTCATTTTATCAGAAGGTCCACATGCATCCAACTGTTCACTCAAAGTTGGTAACGTCAGAAACAAGGGATGCTTTTGTCATTATTAGAATTTTATCTCTCGTATCAAACGTGACTGGGCTCCATCGAAGTGTTTGAGCTAATATAATGTAATGGGCGTGTTTATTGCTTAACACAATAATCAAATCATAAAATGTTTGAGGTGGAATAAAAGTTTTCTTAAAGATTTCTACGTCTTCAAACTTTGAACATGTCGATGCTACGCCAGGCTTCCACGACATCGCTCTGCCTTCGCTTTAAGCACGGGCTCTAAATTTGGGAAACGAATCCTCGGTTGTCTCAAACAAAGCCAGGCCACATTTCTGTTTGCACAGCGCTCCGCGGAGCGAGAGGGAAATTGTCAAAGTGGGGTGTGCGCCTCCTGGCTGCTGTCTGATTAGCACAGTGATGTGTGGTGGTGGGAGTTTGTTAGGCTGCAGTTCATTTGCTGCTGCGCCCCCCCAGGGCAGTTTAATTGAATAAAACACAGGCCCATGCATCTTCATTCAATGATGTCTACAATACTAGCCATGAGCATCGAGGGCCGACGCTAATTCATGGCTCGGATCGGACGTCGGACAGGTCATATGAGTTTTTTTTTTAATTTATCACCTTTAAGGTGGCATGTGTTGGACCACGTAAGAGCAGTTTGATGATGAGAAGAGAATTTCCAATCATTTCCATCCATGTCCTCAGTTTTTCCCTCCCGCTGGAGACTTGTCTTGTGGCATTAGTCTGACACGTGCAGATTTAGCTCAGATAAAGGAGGAAGGCGGCAGAGACGCGAGGATCAAGGGAGGGAGGAGAAAACAAAGCCTGCTGAGAGCTTAGCGGCAGCTGAAGATACATATTCTGTTTACTGCACCGTCGCATCCACACAGGCCATGTTGAGGTTGTCCATGCATCGTCCATCCCTGACCTTTAACGGCGCGTGCACGTGTGGAGCAATCACAGTAGCACGGTGTCCCTACGAGGCCCGCCCAAGGCTGAGCTATCAGCGTTCATTTTTCAGAGCCACAATCACCTAATGACACTTTTTAATTGTGTTTTTGTTGTCTCGCACACTCCGTGTTTTATGGCTGCAGCGGCGTGATTAAGTCTCTGTTGAGTTGCTGGAAAGCCAAGCCGGGGCGATGTGCCTCATCGAGAGATGGAGACATAATGAATCATAACTGAGTGGAATCGTTTATTAGCGCAGATTACCCTTAATATTACTCCTGCTTTTAGTCTGTTTTGTGACGCAACATATGACATCACTCACTTGCGATTGGAATTAATGAAATGAATCCAAGAGACTTTTGGGCTGGAGTTTTGGTGAAATACTGACCAAGTCAAAAATCATGTCGTCATGAACTTTTTAACCAGGACCACAATCTTCCCCTGACATTAACAAAGTGTTTGAAATTGCCTAAAAGTTTCCATTGAAACATAAATCACAAAGGACGGACACAAAGGCCAAGAACTTAATCAGCCTGTCACGCAGTAACCTGAAGGTGTCCTTGCTGGCAGAAGATACTGACCACAGAAGACTCTCCTCAGACCTGGTCGGAGCGAAGGAGGAGAGGTTCATTAAAAACCTGTAAGTAGTGCAACATATCAGTGCTACTGAAACTGTCAAAAGCGCCAATGAAATACGTTATTTTTAATTGGTGACGAGAAGTTTGCGCACGTTTCCTTTTTGTGGTAATTAAAATAACGGGTAGCCTGTCTGCTAAATTTACACAAAGTCAATTCTCCAACGACTTAAGTGCTCGGTGAAAAGCCGGTGGCGCGGGTACATTCAGGACGTTAGCTAATCCACTTCGGCCCGTTTAACAACGGGGCAAAAGATCGCCGCGCCAGACTCATGATTCCAGAGGTTGCACTTAGTGTCCTAATTAATCACGGGTTTGTTTCGGAGATTCCCGCTAAAAGCTCTCGTGCACTGTGGCAGATTCATATCAGAGTTGTGGATTTATTCCGTATTAAGAGGGAGGGCTACCTAATGGAAGAACCGTCAACCACTCCCATGAACACTCAGGATCATCATCTGTGTGACGAATCACTGACGGTTTAAAGTAAATGTGAACAGAAGAGCTTTCTGTTGAGCCCGTAGTAGATATGTGTCCTCAAAACATGCCTGATTGGTTTGAAGAAATCACTGACAATGTTCATAATGTGTTAAAGAAGGTGAAATGAAATTCCTGGATCGGCCTCCAGATGCTGACCCACTCCAAACATCAACAACCCTTTCCTCCTAAACCACATCTGGTTTTTTTTTTGTGTAATGCAGAGGAAAACACGTTTTTTTTTACCTCTCCTTGAGGTAAAAAACGCCCATAACATTCAGAGTGGATTTCCTCGCCAGTGTTTGCTTGATGCTACTGAGGGAGCCTGACTGGAGGGGGGGGTCATCTGCATCTGAGGAGCCTGTGATGAAGTTGCTGCACGCAGCCTGGAGGAAGTGACTGTGGAATCCCTTTTGCTTTCATGTAACGTGTCCACTGCAGCTGTGGTCACAATCACGCTGAGACAATTACCCAGCGTGCTGGCAAGTCTTCAGTGTCGCGCAAGCACGCGCGGGTGTGTGCGTGTGTTGTCACAGTGTCGCTCCGTAGCGATGAGAGGGAGATGGATCATCCGCCGCAGCAGATGTGCTGACGCCGGAGAAAAGTTAGTTCCCATCCCTGGCATATTACCCACGCTCCCCCTGTGATCCTTCTCGTTCTCCAGCATTCCTGCCACTGCTCAGAACTCTGGGAGATTTCAGAGAGGGCTCCCAGCCAAGCCGACAAACCCCATAGTTCTGGCCCGCGATCACAAATATGTGTCTTCTACTAACATGCTGCTCACACAGCGGCTCCACTCCTCCCTGTTCTCGCCCTTGTTCTCACCTTTTGACCTCCGTTCCTCTGCTTCCTCTCTCTTTACCCGAACCCTCCATCCATCACAAATCCCCAATTCAGGTGCTGGTGCGGCAGCTAGTGTAGTAGATGTTGTACAGATTTACTTGATCGCATTAGGAGTTGTGTTTTTTTTTTCTTGAATAACTGAATATTAGCCGATGTTAGAAATGGCGGACGCTGCCACACGCTCTCCTCCGGCTCTGGCTGTCGTTAACACTCCATGTTATGTTGTGAAACTGGTCGGATATTTGCTAAAATGTAGGCGCCGTGTGATTGTAAGCAGCAGACGTCCACCTCCACAATCCCACGACTGCATCGCTCAGATAGGAAGTAGAAAAACAAGAGAGTGGACATGATGTCAGAACGCAATTCAACTGACTTTGCTCGAAAAAAAATGCCAGACATTAAACCTCCCTCTGCAGTCTCCGCCTCCTGCGTCACCTCTGGCCCCCCAGCCACAGTGATCCAGAGCCAGGTTTTCCCTAAACCAAAGAGTGACTCATGAACACAAGTCACAAAGATGAAGCCAAGTTGGAAGTTTTCCATCATTCCTCCCACGTGATCGGTGCATTTGGTATCACAAGCGTTGTTGTTGTAGACGCTGCTCACTCTCACTGAACTCACATGGAGGTCACACTTCACCTCCTGGCTGAGTGGGGCGAAGAATGGGCGTGTACCTGGAACAGACGGAGCCTTCAGCTCGTATGTAGTTGTATGCACGTCGCCTCGCTTCCACGGGCTTCTTTTGTATCTATAGCTCCATGTCATAACCCCCCCCCCCCCTCGTGGTCATCCGCACAGAAAGCCATGGGAGGAAATGCTCCTGGAGCTTTAAGTCAATTTTAGCTTTTTAGCAAAGGAGCATTTTTAAAATTCCCACCGTGTAAACGGACAGAACAGTTTCATAATGAACTGCACAATTACACGGTTTACTACAAGTACTTCAGCTGGGACAATGTCAAACAACTGAATTAAACGGAATAGCCTCAAGGACCATTAGTATTTTGCCAAGTTCCTGTGGCTCAAAGTGCCTGAGGGGAGAAATTTCCATAACAAATCTAAGATCAGAAAGGTTTCCGTTAGCATAAATGCGCGGCCAGCTGGACACTGAGCTACGTGCAGACAAGGTGTCAAGCGTATGCCTGTGGACTAACAGTCAAAACCGCGGAAATTCCATCAATGGTGGAACTTTTGGACCAGAGCCTGTGTCCCAAAGAAGAAGGTGGATCCATCGAGAAACACGTTTTAAGACGGACTGCATCTACGAAACTTCTGTCTTGTTTATTGTCATCAGAAAGTGCTCGAAGCCGTCGTACTCTGACGTATCAAAGGTTTCTAATATCAGATAAGTAAAGAGGAGAGGAGACAGCGATGATGAGTAACGATCGAGCGGAGGTTAGATCGTCAAACTCGTCGTCAGCTCGTTCAACCCTGCGTGGTCGAAGTTTTCACCAGGACCGCCTGTAATTTAGCGGTTGATGTGATGTTATAAAAAGACAGACACTGTAAATAATTGAAGCTTTCTTAAAATAATTACTGGGAACCCTGTTAAACGTTTCACCAACAAAGCTGTCATCGAGGGCTTACAGGGAGGGGAAAAAAAAGATGCCAGCAGCCACGAGGAGCTGTTTTCAGATTAGGAACAAACACAACTGAAGCAGCCACACTGTCACAACCTCTCTGTGTGGGTTATTTTTACTCTGAAAGCAGATAAACACGGCAATTACTAACCTAACTTTAGCTGAGCTGCTACAGCACCGAGCCGACTAAATCCTGCTAATTAAGTCCGGAGAGGTAAAACAAAAACAACAATCAAACGAAGGAGGAATTAATCTGCTCAGATATAAGAAGACGTCATTTTTTTTCTCGCTCATGTTTTAATCTTCTTTAATCACAGCTTTGATTGGTTTGTGGTTTGAATGCTTGAAAGACAAACCCCACCCCCCACCCCAAAAAAAATTGTATTTCACGGCAGTAACAGCCATGTTTATTTCCCCGTCAAAAAATTTACAGCACATGAAAACACGTAGAGACAGACGTGGTGTTGGTGTCCGCCTGTGGCAAGCGTGTTGCTCTCTCTGTCTGGGTAGTTAGGGCTGAGATTGCCAATAAATAGTGGCCGGTGGCCTTCAGCATCACCAGTGGGGAGAGATTTGTGTCCCCCCGCCTGATTGGTCCAGGCCTGAGGAAGAGAACAAACCATCTCATGAAAACACGCAGAGACAGACGTGGTGTTGGTGTCCGCCTGTGGCAAGCGTGTTGCTCTCTCTGTCTGGGTAGTTAGGGCTGAGATTGCCAATAAATAGTGGCCGGTGGCCTTCAGCATCACCAGTGGGGAGAGATTTGTGTCCCCCCGCCTGATTGGTCCAGGCCTGAGGAAGAGAACAAACCATCTCGTTAATCAGGGAACACTGTTGGGACACAGTGTGAGTGTCTCTGCTCCACTCACACTCCGCTGGTGACACCGTGTACTGTGTACTGTGTGTGTGTGTGTGTGTGTGTGTGACGGAGGTGTGTGCTGTGCGTGTGCAGTATTATGCCGAGCGATTGAGACGGCAGCAGAGCCGAGCTGAGACGATGGATGACAGATGAGGGGCCGCTAAAGGCCGCAGGAGCAACCGTGGACGCCCCTGTCGTCTGATACAGACTCCAAATAGTGTGCTCAATTCTGAGCTGTCTCCAAATTCAGTTCAATTCAATGTAGCTTATGTCGTCATTCTTCCAAATTAACCTTGACGAAGCTCTTCACTCACCTCCTGATCCGCTCACGATTGAAACTCATACTTGCTATCTACCATGGTTTCAGCGCTATGGAGCAAGATCTAGTTCTCCGAAGTCTTTGTTGCAAAGACCTTAAAGTGTTGCGCCGCCTCCCAATCGAAGCTCGGCTCTGGGATCGGACTGAGGGGTGACGGAGGTGGACAGGGCAGACGATGTGGGGCTGGATGTCAGCAGCCCTGTCACAGGCCTCCTTAGGCTACGGAAGCAATAACCACTGACATAAAACCACATGGTCCCTGTGCTACAGACAGCTCTTCACATGTGGAGGCCCTTTCCCCTCTTACCTCCCCCCTGATGTGGGCATGTGACCATGGAGGTCCTGAGCCACAGAGGCTCCAGCTGTTAGCTCCGCTTACACCACAAGCCTCTCGTAGCTTTTTATATCACCGTCCCAAACTTACTCTGCTCCTCGTGTTTTCCTTTTCCTCCCATAACTCCATCATGCACTATGTCCTGGAGGTAGCCCTAGGGCTGACAGGTGTGTGTGTGTGTGTGTGCAGAATGAACTCAACAAACTCAGTGTATCCACATCTAAGTTTTATTCATCTCTTTCTGTCCATGAGTCATCAGGCTTGTGTCTCATTGGCTGTTTAATGTCCTCTTACGCCATCACCACTTAAAAAATAAAGAAGGGGAGTCACATGATTTCCTAAAACTTGTTTCCATAAATATATTAATGTGTGTTCCAATAAAAACCTCCCCCACTACTGACCTTTTAATCTTCAAATTCAAAAGTCAATAAAGCTAAATAAATGAACTTCTCTCAAAGTGTTGACGAGGCAACCTTAACCAAAATAAAGGGGATCCGGTTTGTCTCCCTCCATCTACGTTCCCAGTCCGACGCTGAGCAGCCGGCCACAGGGTCAGACTCAGCGAAGGGAAAGGTGATGCGCTCTATTTAAACGAATGCAATATTAATAGAGTCAGCCAATTAAAATAGTGGCAGCCAGAGTGTCCCAGGAATCCAGAGCAGACATTAGCACCGCGCTAACAAGATGATTTCCATCAGTGGCAGCCAGACAACGCGAGCAGCGACAGCCAGGACCAGAGAGACCCGAGGTGGGTGGGGGTGAGGTTGTCAGGTGGGACAATAAGAAAAGTGCGACCTGAAGAGCAGGAATATGAAGTGTATTTCCTTGTAGTAAAGTTCTTATACCCAGGATGAACTAAAATGGGAAATGGCAAAAATGGTCTAAAAAGTCCCGTTTAGCTTGGTCTTTATTTGCCGGCCTCCCACACAAAACAAGAAGGTGCAAATGACAAAATAAATAAATGCAAAAATACACAAGAAAAGAAATCCCAGTTCTATATGTGTACAGGAAATACAGCCTATACATATAAATATGCCACTTTTCCATAGAACTGGAGACATTTCCAATATTGGTATTGGTACCATTGTGTGTTGAGTGGTTGGCAGAACTGGTTTTGTTTGTTTCTACACTTCTAAGCAGATCCCGCCATGATTACATTCTCTCTCTCTCTCTCTCTCTCTTTTTCTTTTCTTTCACAACCTCTCCCTCCCTCCCTGTCTCGATGTAGGTTCATGTAATTCATCAGTGAAATGGGAATTTTGTGGCCTTGTTGTCGGCTGCAGAAGTGCACACACACTCACACTAACATATGCACAAACAAAACAGACCCCGAGTCCAAACGTGCCGCACAGGAGGAGCAGCTGGAACAACGACGGCCGGAGCGTCAGGCGGAACGTCATCGTTCTCTCCACAAAAACTACAAGAGGAAACACATAAATTAATCAAAGCAAATTTTCTCCACCTTGTTTTGCTTTCTCGTCCCTGTGTGTGTGTTCTACTATAAGTCGCTGACTCATCTTGACTAAAGGACACAGTTCATCAAATCACACTCGTCTTTCTGCCCACCGACTCCGTTCACTCCTCTTTCACGGCTTCGCTACGGCTATTCTTAGCAGGCGAAGGCAAAGTTCTCCATTACAACCCAATGGACACTGAAGTGTACTCATGCCTTTTGTCGGCATGTGCGTGTGTGTGTGTAGTGTTTAATTCTAAGCTTGCTTAAGCCAGCTGCATCTCACACGCCTCATTCATGGCTTAGCTGAGTGAATGTCCGTCTGCGAGCATGTGTCTGTATATTTGTAAGTCTGTGTGTGTGTGTGTGTGTGTGTCTGCTCATATTATCCATGACCCTCCATCCCGACTCTTTGTCATGCACATACAACAACACACACGCTGACGCTGGATTCATCACCATATATTAACCTTTAACATGCCCAGTGTTATGTCATTCAATTCTATTTAATTTACCTTAGTAATGCCGTGGCAGTAATCTTTCTGGAGGGTAATATGCCACCGACAGGCAGAACAAATACACAAACGCACACGCGTGCACACATCAATACGCACAGTAATCAGCGCTGCAGCCATTATTAATGAGAGGGAATCAGGCCATTAATATTTAAGCAGTGTCACTGGGGCCACCGCTGAGAGAGAGAGAGAGAGAGAGAGAGAGTGTGTGTGTGTGTGTGTTGCTACATATAGATGAGGGTCATAGGGACCATAAGGCAATTTCCTCGGGCAGCGTAGTGAGACCTCCTCTATTACAACAGGATAGACAGAGATGGAGATATATTACTCCCTTAAACAGAGGAGGGCACGGAGACGGAAACATGGGAATCTTGGGCTCCTTGTCTCCTTTTTTTTCCTTTTATTCCATTTCAGTTCCTTTTCTTTCCTTCTCATTCACTTGCTTTTCCATCTCTTTTCCCTTCCTTCACATTTCTGGGATGAAGAGGCTCAATTAGGAAAACAGTAGCTATCTCTTTACATCAAACTGGATGCACGTGTGTGTCTGTGTCTCCCAACCCCTGATAGCGGTTTGCAGCTGTTTGGTGAGTGTGTGTGTGTGTGTGTGTGTGCGGTCAAGGCTGCGACTGGCTGAAGATTGGGCCGAGTATAAAAACTGTAAATAATGAAATTAGCTCTTCCCCTCTCCTTTTCTTTCCGTCTCTCTTCCCTCTCTCGTCCCCTCAGCCTCTTCCTGTGTGCAGGATTAGTGGGTATTACTAGCTCTGCCGAGCGAGGAGAATGAGGCGGGTCTTCCTGCCAGCTCCTGGGATCGGGAAAGCAGGGAAACTATTCCTTCAGAGCAGCCTTCTTTTTTTTTATGACGTCTAACTGCGTTGCGTTCCTGTGAATGGGATTAGTTTTCATCCAAACAGAAAGCACCCGCTCATTTTTCATTTTGACAAAACCGTAAAAAAAACAAATAGAATAAAGTGAGTGGAGCAAGGCCGGCGGTGAAGGGTTTATCAACAGACTGTAGATCAAGATCTGTATCACGGCGAAGCCACCACACATTTATCTTGTTTCGCTGTGGTCTCAAAGTAATGTTTATCTCACTTGAAATGTTTCTTTTAAAACAGATGAGCTGTGGGCCGCTCCCTCTGACAAACACACCACGCGCGCCAGATACGATTTATCCATGATACAGATTTATCCACGGCCTTTATCATCTCCGTGTTTGGTCCGGCTCTGAACGATGGACTGATGGTAAAATGGACAACACGTCCTGCCACTGTCAAAAAGCTCGAGTCTGGACCAATCAGGAGTCAGTCTCAGCTCCCAATCACAACGGTTCACCCTGTATTTCTAGCATCCCATAACCAGCTAAACCCCCCCCTCCTCCCAGTTATGACCCATACTGCTGCCGGCCACCAGGAGGGATCTAAACACTTAGATTTCACTTTTCTTGAGCTGTCATGTCATCCATCTTAATATACCGCCGATGCTCTAAACACTGCTGCACACAGGCCTCAGGGACTGTTGCCATGGTGAAGACAGCAGCAGAAAGAACTTCGTTTAACCTCACCCAGCTCTCCTAAAGTTCCTCTGTTTTTTTTTTTTCTGTGACCTCTTATCAGAGAACAGGATTATACTGAACTGCAATGTTCTACTAATGATTGAGCAGGGAGTCTTTCATGAGCGTCCAAAGTCTGGGAGGGGTCTCAACTGTCACGTGCTGCCTGACATAAAAAAAAGAACCTGTTAGAACCCCGGGGAACAGATGTTTGAGATGGGTTTCTACATGTGGCACATGTGGTTTTCTTTGTTCCCTGCTCACACGTGAATGTGTCTCATGTGGCCACTCAGACAGAAAAAACAGCCACTTTTGAGCTTGTGAAAACCAAATGGCGTCTTGTCATTCCAGTCTGAGTAGATATTGTGATGGTGATCAGATGTTGTTGCGTACACACCTGAACTCAGAGCTGATCGGTCTTTATTCTCTGACGGAGAGGACAACAAAACAATAGTAACTTTTTCCCCCTGGACACCACCTGAGGCCCTGCGGAATACACACAACATAAATATGCTGTACATTAAATAAAATACCAAAGAATTTATATGATTATTTAACTACTGATAATCAACACCAGGTCTGGACGGGCTCTTTGAATTCAACCCACTTTGCAGCTTCAGCCCAGGTCAGCAAATGAAAGCACATGTACAACAGACAGACACGGCAAAATGATGACATATGGAGCATTTTTGAGCAAACGCGATGATAAATAGATGCTGAGAGAGAAGAAATGCCATTAGCAACGAGTTTAAAAACATTGTCCTGATGCCATCAAAAATCCCCAGCGTTTGTTCCCTTATTGGCCATCTGCCTGGGCGTAGTGATTTGTTTACCTGGGAGCTTCATTAGCGATGGAGAGACGGTAGCTCCCCTATCCTCTCTGCTCAAGTGTAGAGTTACATTTGTACGGAAGAGGATGCATTGATTAACCATACGCCTGGGGGCAGGGCTGCGGTGGGGGCTGGAGGCGGCGCTCCCTGGGCCATCACGGTCACCTCCGGGGGACGGAGAGATAGGCGGCGTACAGGATGGGTCCTGGTTATCAATACCTCAGTGACGACCTACAGGTTTATATGGGAAGCCTGGGCTTTCCAGGAAAGACGGAAAGTGTAATGTCCGTCATTAGAATGCACACAAATAGACCAGCGCATGTCCTTATAAGGGCGGAGCTTTAAATCTCCTGTTTGTCAACCACGCGGCCCCTTTAGGTCGCAGGGATTGGGCGGCCTCGTGTCGTCTGATAGACGTGCACAGCGTTGGGCAGCAGAGCTCGTCTGATCTGCACATTAGTCTCTGAAAGTCTCTTTAGCTGATTGTGGTTTTGATTACTTTTTATCAGCCTCTCCGTCGGCGCTGCTCCCCGCGCCGAGGCGGCTTTGTGCGAATGATGAATGGCTCTTTTAATTGTTTCTAATTGATAACTGCTCCGAACGACTTTGTTATGAAACACCGCCAAGTTAGTAACACCGATACACTGTGGTGCCTTATTAATTCTCCGCCGTCTGGCTCGAGCACTGAGCAATTGAAAAGAACTCCGTCTGTGCGATTGAGTCCCGACTAGGCGCCGGTATTTCTTGGTGCGAGAGCAAGCCAGTTTTCGGATGCCAAAAACACTCGTATTTTTATTCACCTCCCCGTGTCCAAGCTTTTAGTGGATTCAATTACTGCGTGCCGTGATTCTTTAAGTCATTCCAGTGATATCTGCTCATTTACTCCTCGGTTTAGGCCGCTGAGTTAGAGATGTTGTATAACTGTGTGTTTATTATTACCATCCATGATGAGGTGATATTGGATGATAAATCCTCAACCTGCTGCCCCGTGGCGTCCGTGCTCTCCTCCACTGGTGAGTTTCTTGGAGAGAGCATTTGCATACATATTGTATCACACCTTCCTCTTCCTCCCACCCCCACGCACTCCATAGCTACCCTTTGAAAAGGTGCATTTAATGAATAACGGATAAAATGAAGGGAGCAAGGGAGGAAAGGAAAAGTGATGTTGGTATGCAGGTGTTAACGTGACATTTTCATCCATCTCTTCTGAGAACATCTCACGATAAATGAGAAAACAGAGGGATGAGGGAGGGTTGCAGAAAGAGGAACTCAGACAGGAGGCATGACTGTCCTTACCCCGGAACCACGTGCATTCAACAACTTGCCTGACACTTTACATTTTACATCTACAGATGTGTGCGTTTCTGGTATTAGCAGTGCAGCGAAATGTGAAACGGAAGGAAGAATAAAGTTTGTAAGTAAAATAACTTTCAAAGAAAGTTTAGAGTCAGAGAGCTTCTCTGTTCCCAGTTTCACCTTCACATTATTATCCCTCCCCTTTCTCACCTCATTGCTGTTTTTTTTTTTTTTTTTTTTATTTTGTTCCCATCATGTTTCTCCATCTTCACTTTCTCTCCCCTCTCCTCCCCCACTCCCTCCATCCCCACAGAGCTGAGGCTGACTGATGTTTAGCTGGTTGGCCTGTCATAATAACTGTGGAGCTGGACGTCTCAGGTGGCTGGTGCCGGCTGCTCTTTCAGCTCTTAAGGACAGGACAGGACATTGCCTGGGGGGGGGCGTGGGTGAAGGAAGGAAGGAGGAATGAGGATAGGACCAGGGAGGACAAGAGAAATGAGCAGCAGAAACTCATATTCGCTGACTTCATAATGCCCTTAAGTCAGATTCTCAGTACATAGAGAGATCTCAGTTAAAGACTAGTGAACATATCTCACAGCCAATCAGTGCCATGTCACAGTCTGATGTGCAATGACAATGCTCGAGGGCGGAGGTAATGAGCAGACGAATGAAAAGATCGAAGCAGAAATGGAATACAAAAACAAGCCTGGGATGAGAAATCTCTGCCGTTCAGACTCAATTCTGATCTTCAATCTGAACAAGTTCTAATCAATATTTTGTCTGTATCTGCTGAAAACAGTAAAAGTTTTATGGATGGTCGTGGACCAGAAATGGGTGTCTCACAGAGGGCCCAATCATAGCCACACACCCCCCTGCTTTGTTTGCAGAGTAAATATTGTCAGAAAAGAGATGTGCTGACAGTGAACGTTTTGCTGGTGCGTTCAATATAAACCTTTCCTCTTTATGCTGATGAAAACATAATCCTGGCAGAATTATCTCTCGCGAAATATCATGTAAATGAGTTGTTTAGCAAACATAATTTTAGGGGCCGGAGTTGATATATCGAAGGAGAGCATTAGGTGACGGAGACAAAGATGGATGAAGAGGGGCTGTCGCACGGTTGGTGAGAGAGGGAGCCACAGAGCTTTCAGCCAAACAGGAGGCTGAGTTTTATAGGTTCTCCATGAACTGGACCTCGCTCTCTTTATCTTCCTCTTCATGCACACACTGCTTCCCAGTACGGCTGATCTATCACTGAACTTCTCTCAAATGAGACGACGTGCAGCGCAGCTCGATAAGACACTGATGAGAGGAGGAGATAGAATCCATCTTGTCTCTAAATGCTGTTGTCTACATTACTGTGATGTCATGCGTTTACCTCTGCTGCCTTGACACGGCTCGAGATGTTTTTGATTTTTTTCGCAAGAGACTTTGATAAATGTCTGGCTCGCTGGGGCTGGTGCAGACGGACGCCGGGGAGGACAGACGGACGGGTTCTCAGACAGGTCAGCCTCAGACTGGATGAGACCTGCAGTAAGCCCTATATCAGCCTGGCTTTGCTGTCTTATTGGACACTAAGTCTCTGCAGTTTACATCAAGCTCTCCAGATCCAACCACAGAGAGACGGAGAGTTTGGGGACATGATTGATCTTTGCTAACAATATTGCCTCTGCGGACAGTCAGTGATTGGATTACCTTGTTTTCAGAAGTGTTTACATGGGCTGTCCTTCTTGCTGTAATTATTGATATTACAAGAGCTGCTCGCTCGGCTTCTCGCAGCTTGTTAGAAACAACACCACTTCATTTGGGCTCACCTGTGACAACATGTGCAGGAATTTGCACTGTAAATATGCACCTGTCGTACTGACTTTATAAACCCAGCGTGCACCGCAGCGCCCCCCCCCCCCCCCCCCCCCCCCCCCAAGCAGCCATCGGGCCCCGTGTGTCTCTGACGGACAGACAGTTGTGTTAGCTAAAGGTTGGCTCGTCTCTGGAACCAGCAGCAGTGAGCTGAGTGTCCCCCTCGACTGCTGATGACAGAAGCTTCATGTTAAACGATTGTCCTCTCCTCCATGAGCCCAGATGTAGACAAAGCTTAAACGTTAGAAATATTTGGAGAAACTCGCAGTTGAGGCTCGGCCACCCAAAACAGCTCATCAGTATTATAGAAACCGCCGCCAAAAATAAACAGCCCTAACCTAAAGCGGTTATTAATAAATGGACAAAGTTCAGTGCTTGATGTATGAATAATTATGGTGGTCTTCAGGGAGCTGTCTATGTAAAATTAGATCGCTGCCAACCTAAATAATTAACGGCAGTGTGATTATGGGAGGCATAGTTCACTCTGTGTTCCACGCGCTGTAGCCTTTCCAGCTTTCATATGGCAGCGGGGAAATAATGAGCGCTCGGCGCAGACACGTCGTGCAGGACAGCGTGGCATGTCGCTAGCTATCCAGATGCTAACAGTTGCGTTAGCTGTCCGAGCCACTCATCACCCTGACAGCCCATGAAGCTGTCATCGGGGGAGACAAAATGTCCATAGCCCCGGCGAGCTGTGTGACCAAGACGTGTCCATCGGTAAATTAATTCACATGTGTGGATAACTCTGCCTCCCTGTGGACTGACAGCCTTGAACTCTAAATGAGGTCACCCCCCCCCCCACTCCCACCACAAATAATATGCAAACTACATGATAAACAAGACTTAAAGACTTTAATCACTCCTGTGGGGGGAGTCCACGTATAGGCGGAAGCAGCTAATTTTGTAATGTTATTACCCTTAATCATGTAAATATTGTAGATTGTTGTTATTGTAGATTTATTTACCCTAGAATGGGCCCTTCATGTCTACAAACTAGAGACTTCCAGAAGTTGCTCTGTTGGAGTGTATTGGCACCTTAAAACTAATCAGTCCAGCTCGACCAAAGTAATCATCCTCTAACTGCCTCTGTCGTCTGTGAGAGCTTGTTTACAGCGTGTTTTGTTTCATTTATAAATTGATTGGGTGTCGCCATAAAAGCGCATCCAACCAGGCTTGTAAAACCAATATGTAGTCAGTGTGTGAGTGTGCGTGTGTGTGTGTGTATGTGTCTGGCAAAGATTGCTTATATTCACAGGGCCTTACTAATGAGGAAACATATTTAAAAATGACTTAAACACTCACATTTAGAGGCTAATAAAAACCAGAAGTAAAAACAACAAATGTGGTTTTACTTTAATTTGACTTTATATCAATAGTTTCCACTCCCCTCAGATTCTCCAGAGGGTTTGGAGCAGAATATGTTGGAATAGGTGGCAGAGCGAATAGAATGACGGAGGTCAGTCATCAGCTGCCGCCCCCGACAGCCACCACCGCCCTCTGCTCTGTAGTAAGATGAAGGCCTGACCTGAATTATCATTAGACGCTTTCTCTCTCTCTCTCTCTGTTGTTGTAGCTTGTGGTCTCCCCTTACTCTGTTAACCCCCCCCCCCCCTTCCCCATATTCAGCAGGCAACCAGACATTCTTGACATTTGGCAAAGGTTGAAAGACAAAGAACCTTTGTCTCCTAATAAGGCCGCGCTCTATACCCTACCTGAATGAGCATGTGTGGGTGGGTAGGTGTGTGTGTGAGGACGTCTGCATAGGGTGGGGTGGCAGTGCAGAGGTATGTGTATGGAGGGGGAGTGAGGATGGAGAACAAGTGGGTAGCACCTGCAAAGAAGAAGGAAGCCAGGTAGGAAGAGGCGATAAATGATCTGAGATTTGAGGCCATAAATGATCCTCGGTGGAGAAAGAAAAAGTGAACGTTGTTGTGATCTCCTTCCCGTAGGTTGTGAGCGCTAACAGTTTTGGTTACAGATGCTAATAGAAGCTAGTGCTCGACAGCACACACCCTGAAGCTTCGCCCTCTGCAGTCTCACACACACACTGACTCAGATGCTCTACAACAGAGCGATATTCTCCATCACTGCAGGAGCTTGAAGCGGAACTCACAACACCCAAGGTCCTTCTGGTCTCCTCTCATCTCTCGCTCTCATCCATCACACCCTTCAGCTCTACCTCTCACCTCCCTCCGTCTCTCTTATTCCTCCAAGTTTTTCTCTGGGTAAAAAAAAAAAGTTGCACCAAAATGGCTGAAGCTAGATGAAAGTATTCGTTTTTTTTAGGGACGGAGGTGTGATGATGTGGCGGAGATGATTAGACAGTCGGCGCTAGCATACGGCTAACGCCCCGCGCTTTGCAGTCGTCCAAACACTGCGAGAGCCCACAACACAATACAGAGTTGTGTTTTTTTTTCTGTTTTGTCTCAACATTACATAAGAAAAAGGTAAAAATATCCAGACCTGTCTTTAAAAGCAGATGGTGTGGTTATGACATCAGGCTCGTTAAAGGCAGCCATAACTAGGAAGAGCCAAGGGTTGTTGTGAAGTACACCGCCTCATCCCCAGCTTCCCCTGCTAACAAGACGGCCAAATGTTCAGCACGCGCGCGCGCGCGCGTGTGTGAGAGAGACAGGGACGAGCTTTGCCACAGAACAAAGTGTATGTGCTGCAATCATCTTTAAATTCTCCTCTCAGGGTCTCTCGTCTTCTGCTATATTCGTCTCAATCGTTGCCCCCACCTCCTGCTTCTCCCTCTTTCTGTGTGGGTATTCTGTCACTCACTGGAATGTGGGCAGATATTCAGACTTCCAGATTCAATCCGCTAGCGACTCAGGAGCCAATATTAGCCATGCGGTCCTTGTTTTACCCATGAGCCCGTTGCCTAGGAAACGTTGCATAAGAGGGAGTGGGAACGCGGGATGCCCCTTGCTGATTGGGAGACAAGGTGGCAGATCTCTCTCCTTCCCTCCCTCCCATCCCTTGTCTTCCCTGTATCTTCCTCTTGCATCTTGTTTCTTTCCCCTCCACTCAACACTCGCTCTAACTGTATGTGTCAAAACGCCGGCGCTCCGGCGCTCCCCTCCGCCACGTGTTGAATCGACTCTTCGCTTTGCAGTCAGAAACATCCATTACACTTAGTCGGCCCAGAATCCGAACCTCAGCTAAATTAAAGCTCCAGTTGGACCCGTGATTTATGGCCCAATTGGAAATGTTTGTCCACACGAGCACCTGCGCGCACAACCCCCGTGCACGCGCACGCGCCGTGAGCTGAGCTGTGCATCATCCTGGGCTGCGGGAGGCCTTGGCTGGAGCCGTGACGTTATTATGCTTTGTTGATTCCACAGAGACCACATGTTCAAGACTGCATGACTCGGCCTTCCGTGGCTTCCACATAAGCGAGGCCGTGCTGTGTCTACATACCAGGAGGATGAGAGAGGGAGGAAGAGGGATGATGAGGGAAGGACGGCCTTGGCTCTGAATGCGGGACAATTTATCTTCTGTATCCTCGCTGCCTGCGAGTCTATCAGCTGGGTTTTAAAGATTTAAAAAGAAACAAGATAAGACCGGCCGCTTAAATCGTCGTCATTTAGGAGCACGTTCTCCAGAATGTTACACACACACACTCTGACATACTTGTGTAGGTAGAACAGAGAGAGGTAATTAGCGATCAGGGCTGCCAGAGGTTGCACACTTTCCAATGGAATAACCTCGAATTGAGTTTCTCGTTCAATTTGCATTTTTTCCAGCATGTTGCAAGCCAAGAAAAGAGCAGGGTGGGCAGCCCCTGTGTGAGGGAGCCGTCTTAATCCATGTGTTTAGCAAGCACCATCTGCTGCTTTTATTCAGATGGGAGCAGAAATATTTGGTTGATTAGGAGAGGATCTGCGAAGGATAGCCGCACCGTTGCCGGCAGTTACGAGGGACACACATGCTCGATTCTGTGAACTGGTGTCACCGCAAGTAAACAGAAGACAGACGTGCGAGTACTCGGATGAATGCACGTGCACGTGCGAACAATGCACCGCAGCGGGGTTGGACACACGTCAGCAGAGCATGCAAACATAAACAAACCGATCTTTCCCCTTCGGGGGCGTCATGTTTACAGGGGGTCAGTATGAGAGGTCGTCTGAGTGGAAGGCTTCAGGGAAATCTTTCAGCACTGCTACAAACATTCCCTCTGACTCAGAGAAGAACCGATTTGATTTGATTTTGGGGGTTAAAGATCAAGGTCAGGGTCAGGGTGGCCTCACATAAAATGTTTTGGTCCTTGAAGATGATCGTCTGCCTTCAGGGAATTCACACTTCAGCGGTCAAAGGTCACAGAGACCTCATATGAATCTTGAGAAAATTCATATGAGCCCCCCCCCCCCCCCCCCCC